>CM051392.1:14639960-14689960 GCA_028015245.1 Cardamine occulta | reverse complement strand
ATTTTTAAAACATGAGTTGTGGAGTCATTTGATTCCATTGCAAGTTTGCAACCAATGGTTATATAGTGCTAGTGCACATTTCCACAGATCCTATGGATTTAAAATTCAATGAAAATTCGAAACTTAGTTCTATTCTCATCTTGTGAACATTCCTTGTTTCTGTGTTTTACGCTCACTATGAGAAAATATATTCATTGCAGCTTGGTTCTGCAGAACGGTTCATGAAAGAGTCGCAGTTCTTGATCTATGGAAACGGCAAGGACAAGCCCGCAACGGGATTTATGTTTGAGAAGCAACACATGAAAAGCTTGTACTTCAATCAGTCATCCAATAAGGTAAAACACTTACAAGAACCAATCTAAGTTATCATCATTAACAGCCCCAGTCTAAAGGTGGGAATTTGGTTTTGAAAAGTTTTGGTTTGGTTTGGTTTGGTTTGGTTTGCTTCGGTTTTGGATACAAACCAATGATAATATCGGTTTTGGATACAAATCAACAAAAATTTACAAAACAAAATCTCTAATTTCAATTAATATGCATATACATAGTTAAAGCAATTTATTTTAATTGGATTTGGGTCGTTTGGTTGCATGTTTATCTAAAGATGGGCATTTGGCTTTGAAAAGTTTTGATTTGGTTTAGTTTGGTTCGGTTGTGGATACAAATAAATGAAAAATATACAAAACAAAATCCCTAATTTCAATTAATATACACATATTTAATTAAAATAATTTATTTTATTGGATTTGGGTCGTTCGGTTGCATGTTTCGGTTCGGTTTTAAAAATATTGTTACCGTTTGGTTTTAACTTTGAATTTGATACAAGTGATCAATTTTTAATTTATTAAATTATGGCTAGGTTATTAACCCCAAAAAAAAAAAGTTATGGCTATGCCCGCCTAATGCAACAAACAAGTGATCAAATTTTATATTTAAAATTGTTTTAGGACATTGCACTGTCGATGATCTCAATGCGATCTGTACCATTGGGTCCCATGATGGAGAAGTTGTCACTTAGTGCAGAAAGATATGGGAAAGGTCGGAGATTTTATGTTCAGACACACGATGACTTGGCACTTTCACCGGACGTTCAAGAGAAACTTGTGCGAGAGAATAGTCCCGAAGGAGTTTTTAAGATCAAAGAAGTGATCATTGTCCTTTCTTCTCTAAACCTCAGTCTCTTCATAAGATCATTCTTGAGATTGCTCAGATTCCTTAAAGAAAGAAAAAAAAAAATTCTTAAATTTAGTCACAATGTATAAATGCTTTCATTTCACTTCTTAACTTTTGTATATTTTATATTTTACGTCAATACGAAATTACAAGTGATTAGTTAGATATAAATTCATTAATTTTCACTTTATTTGTTTATAATATGCGTATGTTTTTTTTTCACCATTGGTTATATTGTGTTTTCGTGTATCACGATGGAATAAAGGTTTTAGAAGTTTCGGATTCAATTAAAATCGAGAGATTGAAAAGTGAAATGGTTGGTTGCTTTTTCTAATGAAAAATGACATGAATTACATGCACGATATTTGAATATTATGGAAAAGCGACTACTATTTGGTAATTGGTAAAAGTATAAGCAAACGTACAAAAGAAATGTGAACGAGGTGAGAATTGATCAAAGTTACAAAGAATTTACAATACAATAAACGTGACTGATAAATATTATTATATTTAGATTTCCTATTAATAATTTATTGAACTAACCTGTTTCAATGGTTTTCCTTACAAGAATCATTTTTGAGTGTAGCGGTCGACTTCGAGTAACCACTCACCATAATTTTTAATGAGTTCAAACGTGATATTATTTCGACTGACCAAATGAAAATGGTTAGATAATTTCACATTTGAAAAAATTGATTTCTAATCTAGATCAGGGGAATTGATCACTTTTGTGTTTTCATCAAATTATATAAAATACATTTGTTGGATAAATTACGGATATGATTTTTTTTAGACACAAGGTTTATTTTACGGATCTTTTAAGTTTTTTTCCTTTATGAAATATTGAATTCATAATATAAATTTTCCACCTAAATATTCCAATTCCTTTTATGAGTACGATTCGGATCTTGAAACGGTTCTATCTCCCTACCTTCTAAGAACAAAAGCATTGTTTTCTAAACATTTCTCCATCATGATTTGATTATTACATATAGGCAAATGACATGTCGTTCATTGAATGGTTTACCATCAAAACAATACACATAATGGTCCATGAAATAAAGAAAGTGGGTGCGAATTATTAATTTACTTAACATCAAAATGTATGAAGAAATGATAACTTTTGAGTTTTACAAATTAGAAAAGAAATTAAAGAAAGAGTCCCCACAAAGAACCACTTGGCCACAAACATGAAGACGCAACCATTATGTGGAATTCCGACTCATTGCTTTCAAATCTAATCCTTCATAAAAACCAAATTTCAATTTAAAAAAAAGATTTCGACTTTATATTATTTGTCTTATGAAATTTAATTTGATAATTCAGCTTTAGACATGTTGGGTCCTTTCTCTATGTAGTCTTGTCTCCACTTTGTCTTTTTCTTCTTAAGTCGATTGATCCAAGTGTATGATAGCAAATTGAAAATTTAATTTCATCGTAATTTTTTATCATTCCATTGTTATTAAAATATCAAAATAAAGTGCATGTTCGCATTATTTAGGTAACAAACAAAAATTATCATTTCATATATGTTCCGGATATATTCCACTATTACTAGATGGAGAGACGCAATTAAATGTATTGGAAATACACAAAAATTCTACAATTATTTTTGAATTTTTGATCAAAACCGAATTATTATTTCAATACCCTATTTTCTTTTGGTTGAATCATAGCAATTGATGGTGGCATGCAAAAATAGACTTAAAAATTGGGTCCACAATTAAAGATGAAGGAAGTACATGATTCCTTCTTGCTACACCATCATGTAACCAACTATAACATCACACATGCTTTGCCACCCTTTACTGTTTTTAAACCCGGTTTAGATATAACCGGTTGGACGGTTTGACTGAAGATTCAAAACAAAATTGGATGAGACTAATTTGTGTGATCACTGATGCTTAAAAAGAAACTATTATAGCACTTTTTCTTTTGCGTCAAACTACTATTTATAGTCACTTATAATTGAAAACATCTAAATTTTAATTATATTTCTACCATATAAAATATATCTACGGTCTAATTGGTTTGATACTATTACCACAAGGATCCGGTTCGCTTTCCTCTTTAAACCTAAACCATACTACTTCCACTTCCTTATAAACCAACCCCATTTAAGAAGTGTAGTAAGCTTCTTTACTCACCTAAGCTATAACAAGAGAGAGACAGCAGAATCATTGCTTAGAAATTGAAAAAAGCAAAGATCAAAAGCTAAGAGCCTAAAGATTATGAAGGGAAGCAAGTCTTACACGGAGTATTCGTCGTCTTTCTCAACAGATGAATTCGGGTATGATCAGAACCGCTCAAACTCCTATAGTTTCAATGGACCTTGTATTAACACAGATCCTGAGATGAAAAGGAAGAAGAGAGTTGCTTCTTATAATCTCTTTGCCGCGGAGGAAAAGCTCAAAAGCACTCTCAAGAACAGTTTCAAATGGATCAAGAACAAATTCTCCGGTGATGATAATAATATCCGGTACAGCGTCTAGATTACTCCATTTTGATCTTCTGATCTTTGTATTTTTCCTTTCTTTTTAATTACACTAAGATCATAGTGAAATTTAACATGTAAAAATTAAGTGTGTGAGATTATGTATGTGTGTGAGTTTGTCTAAAGAGTTTTATTGATTAGTGTTACTCAAATGGAAATGCAGATGTTGTCTATGTTCTGGAGTTGCTTTGTGTGGGAATCAGAATTATCAAACCCAAAGATCTAAATATTTCTTTATTTAACATTAAAACCAAAAAAAAAAAAAATCTTTATGGTTTGTTTCTATATTTTGTAAGGTCCAATTGGTTATACAGTTATTTAATTGCTAATCTTAATATACAATGAATTAGTGTTTCTCCCACTTCTATTCTTAAGCACTCAAGTAGTCAAGTTAAAAGATGGGACATATACGATTTATTTTATGTTTTTGTTTAACATCACAAAATATGTTGAAAGCATTACAAAACTCTTATAATTTCATCCTAAATCCAGTTGTAAGAAATGTTTCTACAAAGTTTGGGAGTTTCATAAAATTTGTGGTACAGTAATCTGAAAATCAAAGTTCTTTTATACAAAATGTGAGTATATTACCAAAGTGGAATAGAGTTTAGGTAGCATATTGGTATCCACTTGTGAATCTTATGACTAATTGTGATTCCAAATAAAGAACTTTCAAACAGAGCACACGCTAGACCAAAAACATAAGTTATGTCAAAAGTCCAAACACAGAGCTAAACAAAACCGCAATTGGAGACTATCTTACATAACAACTTGAGAAATTTACATCTATGGGTGTGTTTTAGTTTTTTTTTTTTTATCACAACAAATGCCCTTTGTAAACTACCTTCAAAACACACATTTTCCTAAAAAAGAAACAACGAGTTTGTTTGTTGTTCACGCGTTGCAGAAAAAAATCTGTGAATGATGATGTGTCATGGAGTTCTTAATTCTTTCTCTCTCCTCTAGTCTCTTTCTCTTTCTCCCTCATTACTTTTTTTCTTTTTTTCTCTCTCTTCTATTCTTCTTTTCCTTCCTTTTATTTTGTTTTCTCTCTTTTTCAGTTTCATTTTTTTTTATCCTCTACTATAAGTAATTTTTTAGTTTGATTCAGTGAATATATGGATAACTCGGAAAATAAATTATTGGTATTTACCTCTGGATTTTCATTCTCCACATAGCTTGTCCATGATCATTGTTCTGGTTCACATTAATTATTTATGTCTACAAAATTTGAGACTTGTCCATATATATTATAAATAGTTTACGATTATTAACTCCATATGAAGTTATTTCTTAAAAAACTTGTCCATACATGTTACAAGTAGTCTACAACTATTGAATTTGTCCACATATGTCAAGCCTTTTTAAGTGTGACTATTTTTTTTTGTCCACACTAATTATTTTTGTCCATAAAATTTAGAATATCTTGAGAGATTATTTTAAATGCCCAAATAGTTGTTTTGTCCACAATATGTTGTTGACAGTGTCAAGCAAAAAAATAAATATTCATGTGCCACAAAATTCAACCAAACATCACCGAGGGTAGTTTTGACTTTACAGGAGGTACCACAGACTTGTTCAATGTCATGGCATACTTATTTCTAGTTGTCGAGTTATTTTTCTTTACCGCAGATTTTTGAATTAGGTTAGATTTTATAATTATTTATTTATTAAAATTTTTTATTTTATTTTTAAATTATGTTAGATATTTTGAAATTATGTTAATAATTTTAATTTTAAAGATATTTTTTATTATTTTAAAGATATTTTTGAATTATTTTTAAATTATATTTTTGAATTATTTTGAATAATATATTTTATGTATTTTAGAATTATGTAAGATATTTTTGAATTATGTTAATAATTTTTATTTTGAATAATATATATTTGAATTATGTTAAATTTTTAAAAAAAATTTCATGTTTTTAATAATTTTTTTTTTCGTTTTTAATGTTTTTTTAATTTTTTAATTTTTTTTTAATTTTTTCGTTTTTTTTAATTTTATTTATTTAATTATTTTTACACTTTTATTTATTTATTTATTTATATATTTTTTATTTTTCTTGCTTTTTAAATATTTTTGATTTAATAATTTTTGAGATATTTAGTTTTCGTTTTTTTTTTATGATAAAAAATGATGTTTTTTTTATTGTTTTGTAAATTATAAGGATAATTTTATTTTTTACGATATATTGTAGTTATTCTAGTTATTTCATATAAAATATGTGTTATTCTAGTTATTTCATATAAAATATGAGTTATTATAGGCAAATCTCATATAGTTCAAACTACGAAGAGAAGAGGAAGACTTGTTGTACAAGCTACAGAAAACATAAAACGTAGAAAAAAGCACGGACATTAACAATGAAGAAGAAGAAAAAAGTAACCTGAATGAAGAAAAAGAAGTTCCTTGTTCACTCGAAGTTGCGCAGCACATGCAGGATCTTTAGCGAAGCAAGAAGAAGACAGAGATTAGTCCTTTTCTGTTATTCTTTGTAACTAAAATTCTTTATAAAATACAAACTTAATCCTTGAATCGGAAAATGAATTCAGTAGAGGAAGACGACGAAGAAGAAATAAGTACGCCGACGAAGAAGAAGAAAGTTATGTACACGATCGAAGACAGAGATAGAAATTGATGACGACCACGAAGAAAAAGAAGAAAAAGATCATCTTGAGAGAAGAAGATTTGGAACTAAATCTCTTATTTCTGTTAAAGCGTAAATGAAACATACAATGACATTATATATCTATTTTCATATATCCAGTATAAACCGGTTTTTTCTAAACCAACTCTCATTGTAAACCACATTATCTAATAACGAAAAAGAAGAAGAATAAGACGTTCTTGTGATCTAACCATAATCGCAAATTTTAGTTTTTATGAAATCAAACCGTTTAACCAAAATATACTAAAAATTTAATATTTTTATTAGATATATATATGAAAATATTTAAATATACTAAAACTGTATAATACTAAATAAACCAAGGTTTTTTAATTAGTTAATCATGTTTTATTTGTTATAATTTTTTTTTCCAAAATTGAACTAATTAAGCCAAACACAAACCAAAATAAAATTCGGTCTGAAATAGAACATATTTTCTAAAACCTCAAAAACTGGAACTCAAAAAATCCAAACTAAACCTAGGTGTCTCCTACTCGACTTAGTAAAAAATAATCGGAAAAAACTGAAAACGAGCCGAGAATAGAAAGAAGAAAAAGAAGGAACCAAAATAAAGTATTTGTGAGTCTAATGTGTTATCTTAGGCACCATTGCAACTCAGTTAGGACATCTGTATAGCTTGAAAAGGATTCCAAGGACATCTTCTTCTCACTGCAATTTTCAGTAATGACATGCACCTGTTCACATCAGCAGAGCCTAATTAAACACTTAATACACCATCAAACTAGCCTTCCATTCCTAACCCATATCGTGATTAATATTTCCTTTGTGATAATGCACATACATAAAATCAATGAATGTTAAAGGGTCGACAATGAAGATTTCAGAAACTTCTTAGGATCTCGAAAGCCAGAGTACGGTATGTCCGCTATGCTTACGGTAAAGTACTAACTGTTTCTTTGATGTGTTTTATGTTCTAAAGGAAAGTGTAAGTTTCCATTTTCAAACCTTTCTTCTATATTTTATTTCATTTTTTTTGTACATATATCTTGGCTGTAAACCCATAAAAATCATGATATATCAACTTCCCAAAACTTAGCTTTTGCTTGCCCTCAAGCAAACATAAAACTGAACAAGAGAAAGAAGTTTGAAAACACAGAAACTCATTTCATCGTAAGAGCACCACACTCAAATTCACCATAGTAAGCCATTATAAATTCTTACCTGACAGGATCCAGACCACCATGTACTTCACCGTAGACATTCGCAACTTTTCAGATATAACCCAAAATTTTGCAACATAGTCCATAAGCCCTTCATCGCTGAGTCTCATCTTTGATCTCAATGCCAAGAACCTTCTAGACTCATTCCCGTACAATATCATGACAAATCAACTATACAACAATTGGTACTCTTTCTCTCCCCAGACTTATTATTTTCTTACTTTTTTTTTTAAACAAAGGTGTAAGTAAATAATGGCATCACGGAAAGTTTTCCTAACCTCACTTCCAACCTTCATGTGATCATCTCTTTCAAAGTAAAATAATGGGGTCATTGGAAAATTTTCTACACCTTTACTGAAAAGAAAGTCATCTCATTTTTTTTCTATATATATATTTTTATTAGAATAAGAGAGAGGAGCACCATTTCTTTTACACATGTTGTCTTTTGTCAAGTATGAACGAAGAGTCAAGCCCTATGATATCAGTCACATCGATGAGGTAAAAGGAAAAATCAGAAATTAGCTCAGATTGTAGTGGATTTCTGGTGGAAATATGGATGTCTCAAGTCAATTGGTCAGCCTTTGGTTTTTCCATTAGTCTCGGATGCCAGTCAAGTTTGAATCCGTGGTTACTTAGGTTCCTGCAAATGTGGTGATTTCCTCAAAAAATCATAGTTTCCTACAAAAGTTTGACTCAATAAAATAGACTCAACTGACTATAAGAAAAAAAGATAATGTTAGTAACCACCTCCCCCAAACTTAAACAACACTGTCCCCGGTGTTATAAAAGCATGAGTTCGGTTAAAAATTAAAAAGAACTGAGAGAACAAGAAGAATATGAATGTTACCTAGTAAATGTACCTGTGTCGACTGACACAAAGCCTGGTGTCGAGCTTGGTATCGATCGACACCAGATCTAAATCGACACATGTTGTTTGGAATGAGTGGTTGTGTCAATCGACACACATGATTTTCATAAACGGGTTTAACTGTAACTTGTAAGCTAATTAAGAACACTCAAAGGCAAAATCAGAAACAACAAAACATAATAATCAGTTCTCAAGTTCAAGGACTGATCTAAGGCTCAACAAAAACATCAAAATGACTCAAGATAAAAGAAAAATAAAGAAGAAAAATATAAGAGAAGAAAAGAACAGAACCGGAAAATCTAAGGTAGTAAAAATAATCCTCCTCGTGCTCATTATCCCAGGCAGCAAACGAGTCGGAGTCCTCATCATCAGCATAAGCAGTAGCAACAGTGGTGGGGTCGGGTGTGGGTGAGCAACGACATCTGCTAGTCTAAGAAGTGGAAAGTGTACATGTCACACTAGCAGCTAACATCTTCCACATTTGACGCATAGTGCTAACCATGTACCTCCAGAAAGTATGACTATCCTCATCATAACCTGCGGGAGGCTCAGAAAATTCTAAGTCAGGTGGTGGACCACTAGCATGGTCATTAACTATCTCGTCCTCTGTAGCAGAGGATGCAGCACTAGAAGAAGCTCCCTTACGGAGCTTGCATCATGGGACCAAACACAGGAGTCTAGGATCATGCTAGAAACTCAAACGTGACACGTCATCATCCCAGGCAGCAAACGAGTCGGAGTCCTCATCATCAGCATAAGCAGTAGCAACAGTGGTGGGGTCGGGTGTGGGTGAGCAACGACATCTGCTAGTCTAAGAAGTGGAAAGTGTACATGTCACACTAGCAGCTAACATCTTCCACATTTGACGCATAGTGCTAACCATGTACCTCCAGAAAGTATGACTATCCTCATCATAACCTGCGGGAGGCTCAGAAAATTCTAAGTCAGGTGGTGGACCACTAGCACGGTCATTAACTATCTCGTCCTCTGTAGCAGAGGATGCAGCACTAGAAGAAGCTCCCTTACGGAGCTTGCATCATGGGACCAAACACAGGAGTCTAGGATCATGCTAGAAACTCAAACGTGACACGTCATCATCTGCAATAGCAGTGAATTCTGACAGTGGGAGCTGGATGCTCGATTCATGATCCGCTGTATCAGTGAAAACCCAATGAAGGCCGGATTTCATCAATGTAGCGCTCTTCAAATGCTCCTGATCCATGAGTAACCGATCAGTGTTTATGGTGTTATTGCTCGTGATGATGGCAAAGGGCCTGAAGATTGGAGTCAGGAGACTCCCAACGCCCTCAACCTTCTTTCCAGAAAATGCCTTCGTCTTAAGTGTACATAGATGATTAGCAAAGATAGCTCCTATGTTTAGGTTATCGCACGGTTCTTCCCATACCCAAACATCCACAGGAAAGATGTGTCCAATGACTCAAATCCCGTGATAAAGCAATATGAGCTCAGTTTTTTGTATCTTACTCGGCTCGGATTTGTAGAGGATGATGTTTTCCAAAACACGCAAAACATACCTCACGACCAGATGTCTAACCTCTGTTTGCTTTTTCTCTTTCGACTCATAAACTCCGTTACCAAAAAAGGACCAGAAAGTGTGGATTTTATACCACTCGGAGGTGAGAACTGCTCGAATAGGTTCCTTTTTGAACTCATTTAATCCACACAAATCATGAATTGGAAGGTGATACCTCACTCCTTTGCACATGAATGTCAGGACCCTTTCTTGTGCTACCTTCACATGCTAATTGATGTAGTAAACACGACACGTGGCCAGAACCTGTCGCACCAAGTCTGGATAGAGATCATATTGCTTCGTAGGAATCGTACCTAAACCAATTCTGCACAAAATTCGTAGCACATCATCACGTATACCCTTTGCTTGAATGGTCGAATGGTCTATGAATAGTGTGGGTTTGATCTCGATAGACAACCATGCCAGAGTGGTTTGAACTGTTGGGCCTTCTAATGAAATATCTGCTGGAGTTGTAATAGCAGATGTGGTTGCATCCTGAATCAAATACCTTAGGTCACAACTCAAAAGAATTTCAACACTTAAGTCTAGCCAGTTGGTCATCACTAATGATAGAAAGATTTGGCCCAAATTAGTTGAGCTTTACCTTGTCCAGTAAAGATCGTGGCGATGGAGCCTTGAAGACTTCAGCGGATGGCTGAATTTTCTCTGCAGGAGGGTCTGATGCAGGAAGCAGAAGAGAATCCGTGAAGCAAAATGTTGAAGATAAAAAAGAAATAGCTGGGAGAGCATCTAGCTCCGCCTAAACCTTTGCAAGTTCAGTTTTCACCTCGACCTTTTTGCCATCAATGGTAGTATCTCCGTCATTGAGCTGGCTGATGTGTAAGATTTCTCTGTAACTCATTTACATTAGACTCGAGACGCATCTTGATATGTTTGGCAACTTGGTCGAGGAACTCTTGACCTCATCCTTTAACTTCCTTCTTTGTTGAGAGAGCTGTTTGAAGTAGATCATGGTCCTGAAGCCGAACAAGAGAGTTGCACCTCAGAGTCAACTCCTCCAACTTAGCCTAGGCAGCATCTAGATCCTGACTTAGCAATTAGGATGTAGATTGCAAAGCAGAAAGCTCAGAAGATGAAGCCGTATCCTCTGCACATTCGCCTTGCTCGTCGTCCACGCATCATCACGCTCTTTTTCTAACCTCGCAATACGCTCCAGCTTTTTGGCGTCCTTTTCAGAAGCTTATTTCAGTTCTTGATTAGCTTGTTCTAGTTCAGTGATTATCTTTTTGTAGCCTCAATTTCCTGAGTGAGAACAGATGATGCAAGGAGAGACTCGTAGTAAAAGACCATGTCATTATAGTGAGTGACAGTCTGCAGTCGGACATAAGTCAAAATACACGAACCAAGTAAACGAAGTAATGATACTTAAGGTGAAAATAAGAACCTCAGAAATGTGAAAAGCATGGCGAAGATATTTCTCATGAGCACCGTCACACCATCTGTCAAAAGAAGGGAACTTATCTCCTAATCGGGTAGAGAAGCACCTGAAGATTTCTCCAATTTTCTCCTTTCTGAAGCGTAATCATGGAAAAAGTAAGGAAATGGACAACATGTATAACATGAATCACAGAGATTCAGAAAGGTATGTACCTTGGGGAGGAACAAATGAGCTACAAGATTTTATAGGAAAATCAGTACCAATTCGGGAGGATTGCTGACCTCCAGAGTAAAAGTGACAATCGATAGTCTTTTTTTGCGAACCAAATAAGAAATAGGATCATCTTTGGTATCACTATCACCAGAGGCAGCAGCAGCATGACGAGCGGGGTGAGAGCTTAAACCAGAATCTAAGACAGTTACCAATCTCAAAGACGTGGGAGCGGGTTCTATGACTAAGCTGACCTTACAGAAGACTCCCTCGTTCACAGCAGCAGACCTCTCCCATCGTGTTCGACCAAGGGCAGAGATTTTGTCCTTCACCCTCTTCTCGGCGGCCCTCTATGTCTTCTCCACGATTTTTCTATCACGGAGGCGGATCTACATGTTGAGCTTCTCTCTTCTAATGAGCTCTCTAGCCCCATGAATCTGATCCAGGGTTAAAAAGTTTCAATTAATATCACCCTCGATCACCGTCCTATAGAAATTATAGAAGTCATCTAGGGGAATGGGAAGTACCTGAGTCGCTGCAAAAGGAATAGGGAAACAATAAGAAAAAGGAAACAAAAAAAAAACATAAACTAGTAAAGGAACGCATCAGCAAAAACCAATTGAAATAACCCAGTAAGCCTTAATTTCTATCAAGGGAGGAAACCCAGCTGCGATGCTTCATATCGACAAGACCATTGACAGAAGGGGTTTCAACTTTGAACAGAAACCAATATCTTCGCCAGTTTTCATCCTTGAGCGGTAAGCCGTCTATCAGATTCCGCTCATAAGTCAGGTAAATGGCGAGGGTTCCTGATGTATTTGCTTCACAGACCTAGAAGAGCTCGAGGAATTCAGTAACGATCACCAAGAAGCCCGCCTCCGCGGCAACTATAAAGGTACACAATATCGAGTGGAGCATATTAGAGACCATCTGCTGAAAAGCAACTCCAATTTGATGAACATTCAAGAGGAGCACCTCGGGAAGAGGAAAAAACAAGCCGCAACCTTTGAAATAAATTTCATATGCGCAGCAATAACCGGGTTGGATTGTCTCTACAGATTCTTCAGGGTCGGGGATAATCAATTCGACTTCAGGCGGGACCCAACAAAGAGTCATGATGTCTTAAGAGACCTATCCGACAATAATGACTTGTAGTGGGGGCCGAATTTGTCCCAAGTTGGGTACAAACAATGGTGTCTGGAGCCACGACCTCTGGAGCTAATGATGTTTCAACATCTCTCAGTTCCCGTTCAATTTTGGGTTCTTGAGCGGAAGTCAACATGGTTTCGAGTCAGGAATGCAAGAAAAACAGACAAAGAGAAGGACTAATGTAACGATAAGAAGAAAGGCGAGTTTTTTCCGGCGAGAAAAAAAGAAAGTGATGAAAATGGCGACACAAGAAAAAATATAATAAAGAAGAGTGGAAGAGTCTCACCTTAAATCCAAGAGAAGAAAACTGCCTCGAGAGTAGTGGGAAGTGGAACAATTTTTTTTCCAATTTTATTAATAAAAATTATAAAATTAGTGGTGGCACGCATCTGGGTAATCAAATAAATCTGATCCCAAAATCTTAGGGATACTGCATTAATGACAGAATCAAAATGTACACATTTAATATAAATCATAGGATTAATTGGTCACATTTATTCTCATCAAATATATAAATATAGGACCCCTAACTTTGTAAAGGGGGCCTCTTTTTATGGGAATCATTACTCTTGATCTTTAATACAAATATCTTTTGCTTTTATACATTCTCGACAAAAACACATACAAAAGTACAAGAGAAATATTATTTTCCCTATAAATATTTTTCATATTTTGAGTGTTGGATCAAGTATCCATAGTGAGATGTTGTTTGCTCTCACCATACTTGTTTGTTATAAGTATGAATATCTATCTAAGATGTTTGAAAAAGCAGCCAAGTAGAAAAATGTGGGATATCATCTATATTGCCAAAACATTAATCTCACACATTTATCTTTTGCTGATGATCTTCTGGTTTTTTACGGATGAGAAGAAGAGTAGATAGAAGGCATTATACAGTTTTTTTCAGAATTTGCCAAGTTTTCGGGACTAGGTATAAGTTTGGAGAGAGGATGTTAAGGTAGCTATATTTGATCAATGCCAATTTGATTCAGGTACATTACGAGTAAAGCATTTAGGTTACCATTGTTGACAAAGAGGATAAGAGTTGAAGACTACAACCCACTTCTAGAAATGATTAGAGGAAAAATCAGATGCTAGACGGTGAGGTATCTTTCTTTTCATGGAAAGCTTCAGCTGATTAGTTCCGTCATACATCATCTGAAAAAAATTTGGATGTCGGCTTTTCAATTATCAAAGGTGTACATTTCGGAAATAGACAAGCTTTGTTCAGCTTTTATATGGTATGGTCCGGAGCTATAATACCAAGAAGTGAAGGTAGAATGGACAGAATTTTGCAAACCCAGAGAGGAAGGTGGAGTGGGATGCTTAAAATAGACCATTGGGTAAAATAGACCATTGGGTAAATGAACCATTAGGAGAAACTAATAAACTTTTCTGCTTAAAATTGATTTTAAGAATTTTTTAAGCATGGACGGTGAGGATAGGGTGATGTGGCGAAGCAAGGTTGATAAATTTTCTACGAAGTTTGTCTCCAAAAATACATGGAATTTAGTGTGCTATGTTAATTAAATTAAAGAATGGTGGAATGGTATATGGTTCTCTTTTGCAATGCCAAATTATGCTTTTCATTCACAGCTAGCTGTTCTTAACCCGCTTTCGATAATATATTGAATGCAGAAATGGAGTGCTGGAGCTAACGTTTATGTGTTCTCTGCCAACACAATTTGGAAACTCGAAACAACTGTTTTTCTCTTGCAGTTTTTTCTGCAGTGATATGTGATAAACTGGTCAAAAATCTGCTACGAGTAAAGCACACGAGAGACTGGGACCAACTCATGAGGTTATTGGTGGATACATCACATGATAAGGTTAATCTTTTTTCTCTTGTGTTATACTTTCAAGGCTGCGTTACACACAATTTTTTAAGAATTAAATAATAGAGGCATAGCGAAATCCCAAAACTGGTACCGAATATCACTTATGACAAGCAAGTGCGAAACAAGTTATCTTCCATCCGACTTATGGGAGATCAACAACTCGAAAAGGGAATGGAGACATGGTTTGCGAGAAGATAAGAAAAATTCGAACATCATTTCATCTTTAAGTTAATCTCTTAAAGAAAATCAAAGCTCAAAAAACGTGTAGCACCGAGTTGTAAAAATGTATTTTCGAATTGAATAAATTTAATATTGTTGTGAACAAAAGAGATTAGAGAATAATTCTCTTATTGTTGTTATTATTCATAAGTCATAAAACAATGTATAAGGATACAAAGCAAGGGTTTAGCTTGTGGTACAAGTATTCTAGAACATTCTAACGGACCCATAATGGGCATCCACATAATATGGATTTATTCATAACAAATATTTAATTTTTAAAAAAAGATGAAAAAAATCTCTGATCTCCTTGCAAACATTGATTCACCCATCTTTGGACGTGTATTGGTGTTGCAGCTCTTAAATGGTTTGTCTGATAAGTTTGATTACATCATTAACGTAATCAAACACATATTTCCTTTTCGGCCCCGACTTGGCTGGGTGTCCTAACTCATCGATCGAGCTTTGGCTACTGTGTGTTTCTTCATGATATCTTCGTCTCCAGGTCCAGCGACGATCGTCGATCATGAGTATCACGGGGTTGCTAACACAGCTTCCGAGGCCATGTGGCTCCGTACACTATTATTTGAGATAAAACATTCCTTTTTCATGTGCAAGTGCAACATTGGTTTATTGTGACAATTTTGGTGCCATTTATCTCTCCTCCAATCCTGCTAAACAACGGACCAATACATGGAGATCGATATATACTTTTCTTGGAAAATTTTGCCATTGGTCAAGTCTGAGTTTTCCATGTTCCGTCTGCTTACCATTTTTCTGGCATTTTCATCAAAGGTCTACCATCTCCGTTATTTATCGATTTATGGAACAAATTCACCGTACATTCCGCCACCACTTCGATTTATGGAATATTCTTTAAATATATTGTACTTCCCTAGATACATTCTCATTATAATTCCTTAGATTTATTCTCTAGATAGACTTTCTTTCTATACTATATATATGTTCTCCTAAAAGAGTGTAAGAGACAATGGAGTTACCAAACTAATATAAAGTGATAAAGGCAGAAACAATAATACGTTTTAAGTTAACATTTCAAAAGCTATTTACTATCAATTATACAACCTCTAAAAACCAGAGGGGATAAAAGCCTAAACATACACGAACTGGACTACCCAAATCCAAAAAATACACAAACTAAAAAATACTACACAAACTAAAAAAATACTACACAAACTTTAATTTTTTCAAATTAATGCACAAACTTATAAAGTATTCCAATAAATATACAAACTGATCATTTTTCCTTTCAACAAATAAATTCTTAACAGAGAATTAAATAACTCTGTTAATAGCATGTCATTAAAAAAAACTCTATTTTGTCTCTTTCCGATAACAAAACGACAAAAAAAGTTATAAGAAGAGAGAAAGATCAAAGTCACGTAACTAACATAGCAGCATCGATTCAATCTCTTATCAAAATTCTTCCACCTCAAAAATTCATACTTCAACTAATCAGTTTGAAACAAAAGAAGAAGATCAACTACTGTTTGATTGAACTGTGGGTTGAGATGCTTCTCTTTTCCGACTCCCAAGTGTACGTGGAACATTTGTTTGAGTTGATTGAGATAATGATCTTGCTTGAGTAGAAGCTTCACCCTGAAGCGAAGCCAGCACAGCTTGTGATGAAGAACTTGAGTTCAGATCCTAAAAGGTTATAAAAAACACCAACTGAATGTTATTATTATATGTGAAATTGAGAGTAGAGTGTAGATGTTACCATTGTTTTTCTCGGCCTACCCCTCCGGTTAAGAAGACCGTATTGTATATTAGGAGCATGTGTGCACTTGTTAGCTCTGTGTCCTTCTTGTCGACATAAAGAACACCTCATGACCCGCCCCTCTCGAGTTAGACGATATTTCTTGGATGGAGACTCGTGTGGGTTTTTAATTCTATTATATTTCTTACGTCTTCCGGGCATGTTCCTAACTGGAGGTGCAAAAATGAAAGGTTTACCACTTCTTCTCCACAACTTCATTCCATTGACAGGTTCGATGGAGTGTTTGTATGTCTCACGCCATACCAATGTCTTGAAACAATCAGCCACATAGTCTTTCACATCAAATTTCTTCTTGTGTATCACAACAATCGCATGGTGACATGGGACTCCAGTTAACTGCCATCTTTGACAACCACATGTATTTGCTGTAATATCCACCGCATAACTATCACGTAACTAACATAGCAGCATCGATTCAATCTCTTATCAAAATTCTTCCACCTCAAAAATTCATACTTCAACTAATCAGTTTGAAACAAAAGAAGAAGATCAACTACTGTTTGATTGAACTGTGGGTTGAGATGCTTCTCTTTTCTGACTCCCAAGTGTACGTGGAACATTTGTTTGAGTTGATTGAGATAATGATCTTGCTTGAGTAGAAGCTTCACCCTGAAGCGAAGCCAGCACAGCTTGTGATGAAGAACTTGAGTTCAGATCCTAAAAGGTTATAAAAAAACACCAACTGAATGTTATTATTATATGTGAAATTGAGAGTAGAGTGTAGATGTTACCATTGTTTTTCTCGGCCTACCCCTCCGGTTAAGAAGACCGTATTGTATATTAGGAGCATGTGTGCACTTGTTAGCTCTGTGTCCTTCTTGTCGACATAAAGAACACCTCATGACCCGCCCCTCTCGAGTTAGACGATATTTCTTGGATGGAGACTCGTGTGGGTTTTTAATTCTATTATATTTCTTACGTCTTCCGGGCATGTTCCTAACTGGAGGTGCAAAAATGAAAGGTTTACCACTTCTTCTCCACAACTTCATTCCATTGACAAGTTCGATGGAGTGTTTGTATGTCTCACGCCATACCAATGTCTTGAAAAAATCAGCCACATAGTCTTTCACATCAAATTTCTTCTTGTGTATCACAGCAATCGCATGGTGACATGGGACTCCAGTTAACTGCCATCTTTGACAACCACATGTATTTGCTGTAATATCCACCGCATAACTATCACCAAAATCTTCAAACTTTCCATCAGTACTAGGATAAACAGTGCAAAATCGAGCTGACTTGCATAGTTTCTCTTACTCTTTGTGAGCTCTAGGTGTGAAAAATCTTTTGTACCGTTTAGCCTTTTTGGATCTCTGTACAATTCGAGTCATAATTTGTCGTCTCACCTCCTCTAACATTTCCACCAATGGTTTACTTCTTGCTTTTTTGATGGTTTTATTGAAAGATTCTGTCGAATTGTTGTGAATGTCTACACAATTTGTTCCAAACTTAAAGAATGCCCGAGATCAAGCATGAGTATCTGTACCAATTAATGCTTCATATGCAGCAACGTCAACTTCCTCGATTGCAGCCAAACTAGCTTCATACTCTTTAGCATTATAGCTTCTAGGTACACTCCAAAACAATGGTTTAAGAGAAGCCATTTTGTACGTTTTTTGCCAATTTGCGTAAATGTGACGTGCGCACAAACAATGCTCTGATTGTGGCAATTCTTCGTGAACAGCTGCTACTAGTCCCTGTTACAGAAGAAAAATTCAGCAATCATCTTATAATTAAAATAAATTTAAAGTATGATATCATTTAACATACCTTTTGTTTGTCCGATATAATTGTTATACCATTGCCATCTTTTAAACCCATATCACTTTTTAGTTTCTTCACAAACCATAACCAATTTTCATTGTTCTCTACTTGAACAACAGCCCAAACTATTGGGTAGATTCCGTTATTTCCATCTCTTCCAACAGCCGATAATATTTTACCTTTGATAGCCCATTTGAGAAAGCATCCATCTAATCCAATGATTGGTTGACAAGTTTTTAACCATGATTTCCGAAGTGCATCAAAACATACATAAAATCGGTTAAATTGATGTTCACCACCACTGTGGATAGTTTGTATCTCTGCAGTTGTCCCCTTATTAGACCTACATAATTCAAACTCATAATCCCAAAGGCGGGAGAATTGTTCATGTAAGTCACCTCTAATGGCTTCTAGCGCTTTCGTCTTTGCTTTTTGACATTGATCCTCGGAAACATGAATGTTATGCTCAGACAACATCTCCTCTTCTATTTCGCATGTGCTAATATCAGGTTTTTTCTGGAGACGTTCAAGCCATAACCTTGCAATGATTGGAATTTTTATCATCTTACAGTGCCCAGTGTTGATGCATGTGTGGATATCATTGTAAACTTTGACCTGCCATTTGTTCAAAGGTCTTTCCAATGCGCAGTAAATTGTCCAACGACATCCTTCACCACAACAAATAGCTTCATGTTTCTCCTTTTCCCATCGACAGAGTTTGATATTTCGTTGCTCATTCAACACATAGATCACTAAAGCATCTTTGAATGCTTGCACATCATTGAATATTTGGCCTAAATGAAGCTCCCATTGCTTAAAGTTGCTTTTCCTCTTAAACAGATTTTCCACAGTCTTCCTCATCATCGGAGCTTTGTATAGGTGTATTAGGAAGTACTTCATCATCATTAATTTGATCATCACAACTCCAATTACCATTATCCTCTACACCTTCAACATGAGTATGTTTATCATATGAGTTCTCAAGAAACCATCGAGCAAGTTTGTCTTCACCATTTCCACCGCGAATCACGTCGACACTCTCATAATTCTCACTGTTATCATTCTCCACACCAGTTGAAGCTACTTGTATATGTATCTCAGCATCTTCTATACCAAACCCAGTTTTTCCTATACCAAAATCAGCCTCTTGTACACCACTTCCAGCATCTTCTTCAATATACACATCTAGCTCTTTTGAATCCATTTCCAAAACACACATCTCTCTGATATTAGCATCTAAATTTTCTCCCCATTCTAGTAACTTCCTATTCTCTAATTCTTCATGAGTTAACTTATACCAAACCTTGTGAACTGGAAGATCTACATTCAACTCTTTTAATATATCACTGAAGTAAAACCAACTTAATAAATCGGGATCTACCATAGAAAGATGAACTTTACCACCGACCTAATTTAGCCGACCACAGTCTTCTACGAAGGATCCATTCCAATTCACCTTTAGCTTTACGTGTACATTCTCGGGATCACTGTCAATTCAAATATAAAACACATAAATGGTTGACAATTGTCGTAATATTATGCAGAATTTTTTATGTTAACGCAACAAAAATCACCATGTAAAATTAATTAAATAGCAAATTTCAAACTCCACCAAAACCCAATAAACCCAAATTACCTCATAAGTGCAGAGCTCTGAAGAGATACAACAATTATACGTTCTTATGGGGTTTTGTTGATCTCTTCCCCTTGTATACAAAAATGTATAAATAAGGGTTTCTATACACCATAATATTTAGAGCTGATTGAATTTCCAAATTTCGTTCAATAAAAAATATTTATTTTTAACAGAAATATTTTCACTCCGTTAAAGCAAATTTTTGTTAAAAATAGTAAATTTCTAGTTTGTGTATTTTATATAATGTTTTATATGAATTGGTGTATTAATTAAGTTCGTGTAGTATTTTTTTAGTTTATGTAGTATTTTTTTAGTTTGTGTATTTTTTGGATTTGGGTAGTCTAGTTCGTATATTTTTAGGCTTTTATCCCAAACCAGAGAGGTCTAGTTTGCATATGTTTCTTGATAAATGAAAATGATACAGAAAAAAAAATTAGAAATACATTTTAGAAAAACAGAGTAATAATCTCTAATCGAGAGTTTTTTTTCCAAGTGTTAATAGTTGTAAATCAAATATCATATTGGGGTCCTATTTTGGTACAAACTCCAAGGACGGAAGAGATTACAAAATGTAAAGAGGGTGACTAGAAGAAAAGTATCTTCCTTATAAGGGGCATATGTTTTGCCAGTTTCATGAGATTTTGCATATGTTCGAAGATTACAAGTGAGAAAACATTTGCGGTCTAAGTTCCATAGGTAGATGATGTTGATATCAAAATAGTTTATTGCCATTGGAACACAGATAAAGCCAAGACCTACATATGCCATGTTGATTACTTATGCATTTTCCCACTTCCAAGAACCACTCCCAACACCTAACATTATAGCTCTTGACCTCGTCTAATATCTTTTTGCATGGTGAAGGGCAACTATTTATAAATTTTTGGAACCAATTGCCATCATGATGAGTGTCTTGCATCCTGGTGGAGGCATATTGCTTGAACTTTATCATTATTAGGGAAGAAATCATGGAGAACAATCCTACGGTGGACAGATTCATTTTCTTTTATGAAAAATAGATGTATTAATTTTTTTTAGAATTTCAAAAGTTTCATTCCATTAAATTAAATAATATCTATCTAAATAATTATATATGGTATTTATATTTAGAAATTGAATATATCATACAATTATTAATTAGCATAAGTTTTAATTAAATTGTATAGATATTTTGATTTATAATTAGAGATATAATTTTAAGGAAATAAAATTAATAGTATTAAATGCGATAACATAAGATGGAAGATTTATATTCAATTTGACCAAAAAATAAGAAAAGAAGATGGAAGACAATTAATGGAAGGTGATATGGAGAAAAAAAAGAGTAACAAATTAAAGAGGCTTCTTATACAGCATCTTGTTATAAGCTTTAGAAATCTAAAATTCTACACTCAATAAAGAAAAATACTTTGGGTTGTGAGGAAAAAAAAAACTAGAAAAGATTCTCCCCCACTAACATAGATTCGACCTCGAATCTACGTTACCGTTCATCTCCAATGAATCCAAATCGTCGCAACGATTACTCAAACCTTGGCCAACCCGGCCAACACACACACACAGATACACGCATGTACACACGAGGCCTACAACTAACCTCCGAGGTTTTCCACTCAGTCTCTCTATGCTTCTGACACCGCAGCATCATATGTACTTATTGCTCATCCCAGGGCTCAAGACACCGCAGCATCTCCGAACTCTAGGCTCTAACATACCCCGCAGGATATCCTCTATACCTCACAAGGTATAACCCATACCACAGCACCCAAGACACTGCAGCATCTCCGAGTTCTGGGTATCTGCCGTACCACTCTCCTCAGGGCAATATAACCCTCATGAGTCTCCGATATCACATACCTCTCAATTCTAGGCCATATAACCTTCCTGAGTCTCCAATATACTTTTATCCCTCAATTCTGGGCAATATAACCTACGTCTAGGTTATACACCTTACGAATCCACGGTATTGTATATCATTCTTGGTTATATACCCTCCGAATCCACGGTATCTCATATCACTCTAGGCTATACTCCACAAGAGTCTGGATACAATGCCAGTTACACTCTTAGGCCCGCAGTCCTTCGAGTTAACGGCACTAGAGGTACTAGTCCTCTCACTGAGCAATATGCCACATATCTATAAGCATCTCCGACTGATCTACCTCCCGTGATTCATGTATCCTCGCAAGGTAACACTGGTATCACCCATATTCCACACCCGGAATATCTGCCGTGCATAACCAACCAAGGCTATAGCACCGGTACCCAACACTACTGGCACCCCATAATCTTTTTCCGATTATGTACCAAGCTTTTAAACTCTCTTAAAACTTTTCCATGGCACTCGTGCCATTAACAATAAGAACCACCGTTTTATTACTCAGATGCTTTAACGCTTTTTAACACCAAAACGAAAGCAATCCAAGATTCGCAAGTCAAATAATAATAAGGAAAACTCACATCTTATTATTAAACATCATAATGTAACATCGTCATACATAACGGCAATACAAAATGAAATACACATAGCATACAGGTACAAACCGAAACTGGAACCACTCGATGGAACTCAAGCCGCAGCCTGCTTCTGGAACCACTTTCGGAACCGCACTCCCATCCGAGCCTCTGGCTCCCAAGTTTCCTCTTGCACCCCGTCACAGTCCCACAGAACTCACATCATCGGAATCTTCTTTCGACGAAGCTCCTTGACCCTCCGCTCGAGAACTCTCAAAGGTCTCGCCTCAACGGTCATATTGGGCTGGAGATCTAACGGAATCTCACCCAATACCTCGTCACCCCTATGCAAACACTTCTTCAGCATCGACACATGGAAGACCTTATGAAATGCATGCATAATCTCGGGTAACTCCAACAGATAAGCTACCGGTCCAACACGCTCTACAATCCGGAATGGCCCCATATACCTCAGACTCAACTTAGTCGCAGTAATGGACCTGTTCGGACCTCTCAGCAAAGCCATCTTGAGATACACTCTATCTCCCACCATAAACACAAACTCTTTCCGCCTCTTATCGGCATAACTCTTTTACCGATCCTAGGCCTCTTTCATGTTCAGCTTCAAAACCCGGATCCTCTCCGTGGTTTCCTGAACAAAACTCGCACCCAATGTGCTCCTCTCCCCCACTTGAGTCCAACACAAAGGTGTACGATATGGCCTCCCATACAGAGCCTCGTATGGAGCCATCCCAATACTCGCCTGGTAGCTATTGTTATATGCAAACTCTACCAAGCTCAAGTGATCCACCCAATGACCACCCCAATCCAGCACGCACATCCTCAACAAATCCTCCAGAGTCTGGATGGTCCACTCGGACTGCCCATCTGTCTGAGGATGATAAGCCGTACTCATGTACACCCTCGTGCCCATCTCCGTCTGAAATGCATTTCAGAACTCAGATGTGAACTTAGGATCCCGGTCCGAGACAATGCTCACCGGTACTCCATACAGTCTCACAATCTCCTGCACGTACTTCCTAGCCAAAAATGCAGACCCATCGGTCTTCTTAATGGCCAGAAAACGTGCACACTTAGTCAATCGATCAACGATGACCCAGATAGCATCCTTGGTTCGAGAAACTGGTAATCCCACCATGAAATCCATCGTGATCATATCCCACTTCCACTCTGGAATGGGTAAACTCCGCAACAAACCACTCAGAACATGATGCTCTGCCTTCACTAACTGGCACACGCTGCACGCCGCAACCCAGTTAGCAACATCCTTCTTCATCCCGACCCAATGATAATACTGCTTAAGATCCCGATACATCTTAGTCACTCCTGGATGAATCGAAAACATACTCGCATGAGCCTCACTCGGGATCTCACACCTCAAATCCTCATCCAAAGGTACGCATACCCTCCCACTCACAAGGAGAGTGCCATTCGGAGATACCTGATACTCAGAACCCGATTCTCTCGAAGCCTTAACCAAGCCCTCATCTTTTTCCTGAGCCAGCCGAACTCTGCTCAAAAGATCCGGCTGATTAGCTGCCTCTAAGCCCAATGGTTCCTGAGATACAACACACAAACGCAATGTGCTAATCTCGCTCACCAAAGACTCAACCTCATGCTTCCGAGCCAAAGCCACCCGCTTCCGACTCAACGCATCCGCAACCAGATTAGCCTTACCATGATGGTAAGCTATCTCTAGATCATAATCGGCCACTAGCTCCATCCAGCGCCTCTGCCTCAAATTCAACTCAAGCTGAGTAAAAATGTACTTCAGACTCTTATGATCTGTGAATACCTGCACCTTTTCGCCGTAAAGATAAGATCTCCAAATCTTTAAAGTGAAAACCACCGCAGCTATCTCAAGATCATGGGTAGGGTAGTTGCACTCATAAGCTTCAAGACCGAAGCATAGGCAATAACCTTCCCCCGCTGCATCAACACACAACCAAGACCAACTCCCGACGCATCGGTATACACCACGTAAGGCTCGCCCGGATCAGGCAACGCCAATACTGGAGTACTGGTCAGCAGGGCCTTCAGTTTTGCAAAACTCTCCTCACACTCTGAGGACCACACGAAAGGAACATCCTTTCCCGTCAGCTTCGTCATAGACTTAGCCAAACTCGCGAAACCCTTAACAAACCGCTGGTAGTAACCCGCCAACCCGAGAAAACTCCTAATTTCGGTGGTATTCCTCGGCCTCAGCCAAGCACTAATGGCCCAAACCTTCTCTAGGTCCACCGAAACCCCCTCCGCCGAGATAACGTGACCTAGGAAACCGATCTCTCGCTGCCAGAAGTTGCACTTGCTCAACTTAGCAAACAACTTCTGCTCTCGCAGCTTCGCAAGAACCACACGAAGATGCACCTCGTGCTCCTCCGGGCTCTTCGAAAACACCAAGATGTCATCGATAAAGATGATAACAAACTCGTCCAGATACTCTTGGAAAACGCTGTTCATCAATCTCATAAATGCAGCAGGTGCATTTGTCAACCCAAATGGCATCACCACAAACTCATAGTGGCCATAACGAGATCTGAAAGCCGTCTTCCGGATATCTACCTCATCGATAGGAATCTGATGATATCCCGATGCCAAGTCAATCTTGGAGAACTAAGTAGCCCCTCTCAACTGATCCAACAACTCATCAATCCGAGGAAGAGGATACCTGTTCTTCACTGTGACTCGGTTAAGTCCTCGGTAGTCAACGCACAACCGAAAACTCCCGTCCTTTTTCTTCACAAACAACACCGGTGCTCCCCACGGTGAAGTACTTAGGCGAATAAACCCTTTACTCAGCAACTCCTCCAGCTGCTTCTTCAGCTCTGCCATCTCTGCGGGAGCCATTCTACAAGGTGCCCTGGATATCGGTGCCGTCCCTGGTTCCAACTCAATCGTGAAAGGATCCGACCTAGACGGTGGCAACCCTTGCAACGACTGGAAAACATCCGGGAACTCCCGAACCACTCGAATATCCTCCACCATAACCTCTCCAACGGCCTCCGGCAAAGAAAAGGTAGCCAAATATGCCTCACAACCTCTCTCGATCATACGCTCGGCCTGCATAACCGAGATCACGAGACTCCCGGAAGTCGGTCTTACCCCCTGATACACCAACCTCCCCTTGCCTCTGTCGAACTCGACACGCCCTCGGTGACAATCCAGACGCGCTCTGAACTTCCCGAGCCAATCCATGCCCAAAATGACATCGTATAGCTCCACAAAGCAGATAATCAAATCGGCAGGCATAGACTCTCCCGCTACCTGAACATCCACGTCTCTAACCCGACCGTGAATCACCAGGAGCTTCCCTCCGGCAACCTCCACGAAACCCAAACTCACACCGGGCTCGCTTCGAACATTAACCTTCTCGGCTAATTCTGGAGTAACAAAGCAATGAGATGCTCCCGTGTCAAACAACACATGACACTCAACACCCCCAACACACAAGGTCCCTGCACATATACATGTGCCTAGAACCTTAACACCCAACAAGCAACCAAAATTCCCAACACACAGGATTGAACTTAGATAAGTCTAAGAAAAATACCTGTGATCGGCCTGGAACTCGGCTCTCCGGACTAGACGATGGAATACGCTCGAGGTGCCGCTGCCACCGGCCTAGCGGGCTGCACCACTGTGGCCTCACTCTGCCGCAGCTTGGGACACTGAGGTATAATGTGCCCCGCCTCCTTGCAGTGAAAGCACACCCGAGAATCCACTCGTACTCCGCCCTTCCTAGGGCAGCTCGCCACTCTGTGATCCGTGCTCCCACACCTGAAGCAACCCGGACCACCTCGGCTACCATCGGCGCCATCACGCCTTCTTCTGTCTTGCATCGGCCTACCGCCTCTGCCGGAACAGATCTGCAAGACGGATCTCGCCTGAAGACTCAGGGTAACCGATACCACCTCATCCTTCAGACCCTCCTCCAGCAACGCCGCAGTCTCAACCAACTCATCAACCGTGCAAAAAGACCAAACCATGCAAAGGTTCCGCAAGTCAACCCTAAGATCCATCAAGAATCTCTGCACACGGATCGACTCACTCTCAACCGCTCGTCTAACATACGACCCGAGCCGGTTGAACTCCATCTCATACTCGCGTACCGACCGATCCCCCTGAGTCAATCTCGCAAGCCTCGACTCTAACCGGTTGAACGCCTTCTGAGGGAAAAACTTGGAGTTAAACTCCTCCACAAAATCCACCGAAGCCATCTCAGCCTGAACTCTCCGGGCTGCCACACCCCTCCACCAGAGATGCGCATCACCCTCTAGATAATGGACCGCAATGTCCACTTGGTATCCCGCGGGACACCTACTCGAGAGGAAATTCCTCTCTAACCTCCTCAACCACGCATCAGCGTCCTCAGGATTAGCACCTCCAGGGAAAAACCCCGTGCCTATCCTCTGCATCTGCTCCATCATCCTAAGGTAGGATGGAAGCTCCTCAGCAACCACAGCTGCTACCTGAGGCTGAACCTCAACACCCACCGGAGCCACAGGAGCCTGAGCCGGTACCCTCTCCGGTAACCGCTCCAACAACACCGTCAAGAGATTAGCCAAGCGATCAATAGGAGCCTGAACATCACCCGCTGCCACTCTCGCAGCACCCGCTGCTATACCCGCAGGCATACCCGCAGCACCAGCTGGAACACCAGCCACTCCAGCACGCATGCCAGACACACCGTCAGACCCCACCTGACTCGCAAGCGAATTCTCGACCCGCTCCTCCACAACACGACCCCGTCCACGGCCACGGCCTCTACCACGCCCTCTAGCCATCTGCACTCGCAAGAAGCAAAGACTAAAGACACTAAAACACAATCATCACAATAAAGATAACTTACCGTGGAATCGCACAAGACTCGAACAGGATGATTCTAAGACCCCATGCAATACCCAACTAACCCTGAGCCACCCAGGCTCCTAGAACCGTTTAGGCTCTGATACCAAACTGTGAAGACCAGATTTTCTTTTTTTTTTTTTTACTAGCAAACATAAATACTTAGTATTTAAAATGCCCATACATTTTAAATACTCTCCAGGTACTTATACAAAAACAACAATACAATACCAAGCATAGAATACACAATTCTACAATACAGCGGAAAATACAATACAATACGGTAAAGCAAACAACCCCGGGTCCTAATCATTCTCTCCCTCCGAGCCTTCGATTCCACGATCACACCTTATCTTTACCTGCATCGACAAAAGTGATGCATTAACATTTGGAAACCAAATGCTGAGTGAGATTGATCCTCCCAACAACAGGTATGCGAAAAACCCACAAGCAAGGCATACAACCACAATCACAATTCACGCATGAACAAGATTCACCACAAAGGCCCTATCAATTCCTAACATCAAAACATGCAAGGCAATCAATAGCAATACATGTCTAGCACCATAGCAATTCGACACACACGAAAGCTAACCACGAGACACACCAAGACAACCACACAAGGACAGCCATCGGTCCAACCTGACAGATGGACCTGACCGATAAACCCCATTGGTCTGTCCTGACCGCTGCAACTGTCCTGGCGAAATGCCGGGAAACGCTACAACCATCTCATCGGTCCAACCTGACCGATGGACCCGACCGCTAGGTCCCAGCGGTCTGTCCTGACCGCTACGAGTGTCCTTGCGAAATACCAGGAACACTACCACACGACCCATCGGTCTATCCTGACCGATGGACTTAACCTCTAGGTGCCAGTGGGCACTTCCATCGGTCTGGCACGACCGATGGAACCCACAGAACCCCTAAACTTGACTTAGACTAAGCTTAACAAGCACCAAGCACAATAAACAAGCTTCACAATCAATACACAAGCTTAAACACACTAGATTAAGCTTAACAACAAGACCACAAAGCCTCTAAGCAACCTAGGCACAACCTCAATGCTTGTCTAAACCCCACAAGCCCCCAAACAAGGCCTAAGCCACCTTTGGTCACAACTCACCTTATAGATGGATGGATCTAGCCTCTATGGACCTCTCACAAGCTTTAGAAGGAACTCTCCTCCACCTCACAAGCCACGTCCAAGCTCAGCCCCAACTCCAAATCTTTTTCCCAAGCTCCACAAGCTCACACACACTTGATTCTACTAGAACCAACTCAACCAAGCTCTTCTCTCTTCTTCTCTTCTTTCTAGAACTCTAACAAAGCTCAAAACCTCTCCCAACACCAATAATGGCGTGGCCAAGGTGGAGAAGATGAAGGAAAAGAAAATAATATCTCAAGTTTCGGAAATTGCACTCCAGCCCTTCGGTTTCTCGCTTCTCTACGGAATAACCCCAAACTTCCGAAACGACTTATGACACCCCCGTAACAAATCAAAAAGGACATTTTAACCCAAACATCACTTCCTCAAGACTTGTCTCAGGTTCATAAACTCGAAAGGACATCCCAATTAATTAACCGATAATTAATTTCCGGGACACAGGCGTTACAAGCTTGATTGGTAAATTGTAGTTTAAAAATAAAAATTTGACCCCAATAAGACATGGAGGGTGAAGGTAGTAGTAGCTCTGGACAACAACGACAGAAGCGCCCGAAGCAGAAGAGAGCATCGAAGGGGATTAGTTATGCGAACAGCGTGATGAATCTGTCAAATGAAGGGATAGCAACATTAAGGCTTATAACTCGACAAAATCAAAGACCGTTGAACTCAATCCCTGAAAATTCTGTTACTGTCTTTGATAATACATGTCCTGATTATGATTGGCTTCGCTCTGGTTGGATCGCTGAGGAGTGTGTCAAGCCCAACAATAGACTCTACCGGGTAATATTTCTTTCAATATTTCCTATGTGATGAAAAATTTAACATCCTATCAACTAAGTGATAATAGTGTTTAGTTATTATGGTCATGTAGATCTAGGCTTTCATGTAATCTTTTTGTCATTGCGAAATTTATGAGTTCTAATAATTTGTTAAGATGGATGCAGATGCATTCCTTAAATCATCATGCTCTTGTCTAATTTTTCTCTCCCCTTTTTTACCTCATATCTGAATTTTCATAACACCTTTTCATTCTCATATAATTTTGAATCTTTGATGTGCAGTACTATTACGATCCATTGGAGCAATTGTACAAAACCCGGTATGCAGTGGATTTTATGTGTGCAAACATCGAAAAGGATCGCGTAATGATTGTCCTCGACAAGTGATCTACTTGAAGACCTAATAAGAAATGCAATGATGGATTGATGACCCTATCAAAGGGACAAAAGATTCAAATCCAAATTACCTTGACAAAAGGAACTATCTGTCTTTTTCTTTTTCTATTTTTTTTTTTGCCTGAAGGAACTATCTATCTGGAATTGTTATTTTTAATATGAAGATCAATCGTGGACTTTTTCTGTTGTTAATGTTTAGAAAAGTTGAGTTTTTATTTGTTTTCTTGCTTAATGTTGAACAAAATTAAATTGCACTTGTACTGTGTACAGAGGATTAAATTTGGGAGTTTTCTGCTAGACAAGAATTAAAGAGGGAGAGAGAGATATGAGTTACATTCAAGAATCAGTCTTCGAACCAGAGAAAGAGTAGCAGAGTGAGAGATGCCAAAATCTATCGTACGTTTCCTTCATGGTGAGCTTGATCTCATTGTGTAACGAAGTTGCATGAAGGTGTGTTCTTTCTTTACATAATTAATTCAATAATCGTAGCAGCATTATCTTCATCAAGCTTACAGCTTGGTGAAAAGTTGATTTTCAAAGAAAAGTTTATAGTAGTAGACAAAACAAATATCATTCGAAAACAATATTAAAAAAAAAAACAACTTATTCTAAACACAATTAGTTTTATAAAGTTTACCATATTTAGTAAAATAAGATATACCACCAAGTCTATAATCAAGATTGGAACATCAAGTATATATGTTGGCTTCAAGTATGTGTCTAGAAGTTTGCCAGAATAGGACATGAAGATCAAATGCATCCGTGACCCTTGTCGCTTCTTGGCTCTTATCCATCAAATGAAATACACCTCAGGATGTTCATTTTTGTTATGGTTTGTAAAAATCCTCCTTGACTGGATTTTTCTCTTAAATTAGTTATAGTTTTATCACTTGTTATTTTCACATTTTATATTCTAACAAAATTACTGAATAAGATATATTTTCCGGAATCACGTTTTCAAAATGTAAAACATGTCTAAACCGTTCTAATAAATTTATAAATGTTGTCAAAAAAAAATGTAAAACGTGAAAAGTACGGCGGAATCAAGTTTTGAAAATGTAAAACATGAAAACTTTGCATACGATTCAAGTCGTATGCACATACCATGTTGTGAAAATACCAAAAATAAACTGCTATTAAATGCTTTCACCTCTAAGAGAATCAATTCAACTCGTCAAGTATAAGAACGAAATAGACAATTAAGTTAAGTAAACAAGACAAAAAAAATTCCAGGAAAGGAAGCACTTCATCACTTTCTTCATATGATGGTTGTAACACGTCTTCCTGATTATTTGAGACAGTGTGCTACTCGTCTTAGTAGGCCTTTCTCTTATTCATTTTTTGCTGAAAACTTGGTCAAAAACATACTTTCTGAAACCTTTCTTTACTAAAATCAAGTAAAAAATAACTTGTTTTAAAAAAGTCTTGAGAAAACATTTAAAGAAAATCCAGCATAAACTGCAGTCAATCCATTTTTAATGAAAAATAAATAAATAAAACTCCCAAGGTCCCTGGAAATAATACCAAAGGCGAGACAGACTTGTGCAGCTACTCACGGTTCTCAATTTGATCTGAAAAATAAATAAATAAAGTAAGGGGTGAGTAACGAATTACTCACTGAGGAGATCATTTTTGTCCTCTGAAGAAATAAAAAAAAATTCTAATCCTGTGCGATCATCAAAACACATAAACCTATATACATTAGAAAACATATTGCATGCCATTCTAGACAAGGTATAACATACATGACATTTCTCTTGCCCATAGCTTTTAGAACCTCATGAGTGGAGGATAGCCCTTAAGCTAGAAGACATGCTTGATCAGAGGTTTTGCTCATCTTCCGCTTCTTTTTCTCTGGTTAGGTTTCTCATCATTAGCTTTGAAATTGATCTGTTCGTTAAAGTCAATTTGGAAGTCGAAGTGAACATTCAGGTGCCTCGAGAGGCCGGAGATCAAAAAATTTTCTTAAATGGAAACATATCTGGCTATAAAGGAAGCTGAACTAGTTCATGGCTTCTCAGTTTAAAATTTGAGTTGATTTTGGTTTCTGAATCTTGCTAACTTAACCACTGAAATCCACATGCATGTTAGAATTCGATAAACAATCTTTTCTGGGGAATTTTTCGAAACTAATATCAGTAATGGATGTCACTATATATGCTTGTTTCTTTAAAGACTATTCTAGAAAATCTCTCAAGCTAAACGAGGAGTGAGCATAGTTAACTAGATACTTAGTAGGCTAACGGAGAAGTGCTAAATATCGATTGCATTGTTCAATTACTTGATCTACTTTGTAACAAAAACATTTTTTCTAATCTGAGATTAAGAACTAATAAGCATTGATATGGAATTTGTTATCCATAGAATTTTTTGTTGTCGTAGAGAATGTTTTTTACTGTTTACTATAAAAACTTTCATTTGGGATCCAAATGTGAGACTGAAGAGGTGGCTTGAGTTGAAGGAAGAACCTAGATGGAAACTCAAGAGTTTGCGAGCCTTGTCGTTAAACCTAACATTCCTGACTTAAATGCAGAACCTTGTTCTGATTTTGAAGGAGATTTTGTGGGGAAATTTCACAATTTCACAGGTTTAAAAACTCGACATGTAGACCATATTGGATGTAAGCTTTCATACGAGCTTGAGGTCAAGATCTTTGTCCATTTTTCATGCTTTAATTTGAATATTGGAATTACCTTTTGTTCAACAAACAGTTTTCGAAGTTGCTACAAAGTTGTGAGATTTTCAAAGTGAGACGAGAATGTGTGCTTGTGAAACCTTATTTGTTTATGTTTACGAGTGGTGACACTCATTGTAGAATGTTTGTTAAGGCTTTCAAACATTTTCGAAAACTTCCAGAAGCTTCTATTATGGAGATAAGGAAATAATTCGTGCAGGTACGCACTTGCTAGCCATCGGGAGAGATGTGGATACATTGTGGTGTGGTGATATGAGCTAGAGATGCATAAATGGATCAAAGGTCCTGCAATGATCACACCACGAGTCTTGTATGGTTCTGCGAGCCATGGCACCAATGATTTTTTTTGCTGGAGGAATCAATATGTATGAAAAGGGAAACCCTAAGGTTGTAAACGTAGCGCAAAAGTACAATGCTGATACAAAAACGTACAATGCTTATTGCAGTTGTCAACGACAACCTCTACTTGTTGGACATATTTTCGAAGGTGCTTCTTGTTTATGATATCAACGCAAATGTTTGGAAAATATTGGTTGTTTTCCTGAGCAATCAAATGTTGCCTTAGGTTGGGGAGTTGCATTTAAGTCGCTTGGAGATAGGCTTTTTTGGTGATTGGAGACTCTTCTACTCATCCTTGGAAAAGAAAAATGTCAGTTTACGTACACATGATGCCCATCTCCAAATTATGAAAAGTTATGGTGATCCTAACACCAAAACGTAATTCTAATCGTTGTTATATGTCTGTTTACATTTTGATTAATCTCTCTGTCTTTTTTTGTTTTGTTTTAATTAATCTCTATGTTTTGTATTTACGTATTGGGTTTAATCTCTATGTTCAATGTTTATCAATTTAAGTTTTTGTGTGAAAAAGGTTAATGTTTTTTGTATTTTATAATATAATCTTCTAATTTTTTTGTTTCCTTTTTTGGTCATAAACTGTATACCAAAACGATATCATAATTCGAAGTATTGAAACTATGTTAACAAAAAAAAGGTTAATGCTCCTAGTATATCAAAACGATATCATAATTGATTTTTCGAAGTATTGAAACTATGTTAATTAAGTTAAACAACACTTATTCCATTTTTGGTCATAAATTGCCATTGTAACAGAAGAATCATTGTATTTGATAGATGTTGTTCTTAAGCAGGAAGACAAGCTTGATCAGAGGTTTTGCTCATCTTCTTCTTCTTTTTCTTCTTTGGTTAGGTTTCTTATCATTAGCTTTGAAAGTAAACAGTTCTTTAAGGTTAATTTGGAAATCGAAGCGAATATTCCGGCGCCTCGAGAGGCCAAATAAGAGATCAAAACTTGTTCTAAAATGGAAACAGCTCTGTCTATCAAGGAAGCTGAGCTAGTTCATGGCTACTCAGTTAAAAATTTGAGTTGATTTTGGTTCTCAGTTACAGATAAAACCAAATGGGAGAATTTGTTAAATGACTATAAAAAAAAGGGTTATTGAGCTCAAAATACACAAATTATTTAAAATTTAAGTTTATGATAGTGGTTTTTCACTAATTTGTTCTCTCTCTTCTCATAATTTTTAAGACTAAAATGCTCATATCACAATTTTAACGATTAAGTATTTGTTTAGCGATCAAATATTTGAAGAGATCAGCTCTAGTTTTAAATGGTTAAATATTTTTTTAGTGTGACATATATTTAAGTTCTAACAAAATGATTATCATGTTATTCATTTGTTTACTTTACTATATACTAGGTGGTGACCCGCCCTTCGGGCGGGATTTAGATTAGGGGTTTAGATTATTTTCAGGCAAGATTTTGATTAGAAATTTGGATTATTGGTAATCAATATTAGAATTTTTCATTTTTGTTTTCCTTGATATATTGCGTAGTGGTTGCTCTCCATTTTTTGGTGGTTGATAATTTTCCGTATGTTTTTAAGCTCATGAATTGATATGTATGTATCTTATTTTTTTTTATAAATTTTAAAGTTCTGAAGAATAGTGTATTTCTATTTTAAAATTCAGTTTCTTTTTGTTTTATTTTTAAATGCTCTCGTTTATACTATGTTAACAATAGTTGATTGACAAATAAAAAAAGTAATGCTCTTATATATGTACTATCAATCAATGTCTAAGTAGTGAGTTTTGGCACTTTAAGCAATCTATATGTAGTTAATTAAGATGGAACAGTCTTTACGTGTATATATGTAATTGTTAACAAAAAATATCTTCTGCTCTCTTTTAGTAAATATTTTAAGAATTTTTTTCATTTTTTCATTTTTTATATATAGATGTTTGGATTTTATATATAGATGTGGTGTTTTGGACTTTTTAAATTGGGCATGTTGTTTCATAAATAGATAGGCTTATTTAAAAGATTAGTAAGAGTTAGAATAGAAGAGGAAGTAATTAGTTTAATGATGCTGATGTGTCAAAGTTTTAGAAATTGAGAAAGCTGAGGTGGCATCATGTGAAGAGAGTATATTTTACTTTATATATATAGATTATTATATATCGATAATAAAATTAGAACATGTTAAATTATGGTTTAGCATGTAAATAAGTTATTGCTTTATACAAAATATAAATTCAAATTTTTGTTATTTATGAATTATGTTATGCTAATAAAATGAAAATACATGCTGTTTATTTATTTACCTTGCTATATATTATTATATATCGATAATAAAATTAAAACATGTTAAATGTGTTTTTATCATGTAAATAAGTGATTTGTATATACAAAACATGAATATACAAAGTAAATATAATTCTATATTTTGTTATTTGTGAATCATATTATACTAACAAAATGATTAATATGCTATTTATTTATTTAGCACTATATAAATTATTATAATAATGAAATATATAAAATATTAATGAGATAAATAATTTACTAACAATAATACTTAACCATTAACAAAATAATATAATCACGTTAACAAAATAATTAACCGTATAAACTAGAGCTTATCTTCCCAAATATTTGATCACTAAAATAATACTTAACCGTTAAAATTATGATAGGGGTATTTTGGTCTGAAAATTTATGAGGGGAAAGATAACTAATTAATGAAAATTATTATCATATTTTTAATTTTTTTCAATTATGATTGCAATTTCCCTAAAAAATAAAAGAAAATAAAAACTAAACACTAAAAAGTATGACAAATATGACTATAACAAAGAGCAATCACAAATTGGTGTTACCTAAAACACTTTTATCTCATACACAATCCATCTTCTTCTTCTTTTTTCTCTTAGTTCTATAAAATAGTAAAGTACAATACTATACTCAAAGTGTCTGCCAAGGACCAACTCAGTGGCTCGTCATCATGAAGCAACACTATTTTGTCCTTAAACCACCAGCAAGTTGTTGTTGTGCCATCGACGAGCCAACATCGGATCATATGACATCCTTTATAATTAAAAATTAATATCAGCTTTTGAGATATTTATTTTACAATCTTTAGTGAATTGATGCCTAACACAAGGTAAATGGAAGCAACCAGAATTCTACGTAGATAAAAATCTTATAAAATATGAACCTCATGACTATTATTGATTATATCCTTAATTAAGTGTCAATATGTTGTAGATTTGAACTAATGATTTCAATGATGAAATATATCCCAAAACCTCTTAGATTCAATTTAATTCAACCACAAACACTTTCTTAAAAAAGAAGAAACACTAACCTTAATCCATGCTTCATTAGACTTAATGATGAATGCAAGTCTTCAAAAAGATTTCTCTTCCCTTTGCCCTTTCGCTTAATTGATTTCTTTGATGGAGAAGGAATCTATAATCTTTTCGTGGTGTTTTTCTATTTTGAAAAGATACAAAATTTTGGTGTTCTTCTCTTTGTGAGAAAAACCAATGAATGATTCTTTTCATTACACCACACTATATATATACATATGTGTATAGCACCCTTTCAGCATATTATTCACTTTTAAATGCATGAACATAATATATATATATATATATAATACGTATACATATTAAGGCAAGGGAAGAGGGTTATCCATATACCTAAATTTTAATGTCATTAATCGAAACCGATCCATCATGGTGTCTTCTTTTATATTAGAATCCTTAACTTTAATATGAACTTTTTATTTTTATGCTAAACTTTAATATGAACTTAATATTTAATTATATTAAACCAAGAGATACATATATATGTCATATAAGAACATAAATATTCTTACATATGTATCCCCCTTGTTATGTTCATCAAGAAGATACTAAAACCAACCAGCAATGGCATAAAGCGTAATAGAAACAATGAAATGTTTTTGAACTTAACATATCAAAAAGACAAAAACTATTTAATATCAATTACACAACCTCGAAAAACCATAGAGGTCTAGTTTGTATATGCGTCTTGGTAAATGAAGATGATGCAGAAAACAATTATACATCCATTTTAGAGAAATTTTTTTTAACAATCTCTGTATAGGAATAGTAAACAGAGGGAATCAATTGAAAGCACTAGAAAACAAACATAATATTTTCCAAATGTTAATACTTGGAAATCAATATCATCTTGGGTTCCTATGCAAGTACAACTTGCAAGGACGAAACGAATTGCCAAATGCACGTAGGTGACTCAAAGCACAAATTAAGTATCTTCCTTGTAAAGGGCACCATGCATGCTTACTAGTTCCATAATAAAATTTTTATGTGTTCGAAGATTGCAAACAAGGAAACATTTGTGGTCTAAGTCCCGTAGGTAGATGATGTCGATATCAAAATAGTTGATTGCCATTGGAATACAGTTAAAGCCAAGCCCTACACATGCCATTTTGATTTCCCATGCCTTTTCCCAATTCCAAGAATCACTCATGAGTCTCCAAACCCTAACATGATAGCTTTACCTCGTTTATCAACCCAGCTTCAATAAACACAACATATCCTTACTAGGTTGTGCACAAAGGTGGATCCACTAACAATAATGTGGGTTCAGCTGACACCACATAAATTTTTTTTAAAAAAATTAATGTTATTGACTTTTGACATAATTTATCATAATCTATCATAATGAACTCAACCCAATTTCCAATTGACCTGTAAAAGATATTTAGGTTCTATAGAAACATAATATTCTCAGTCCATATATTAAACAAGCCCAATTATTTAGTACCCCAATTTTAATTTTTTAATTCTTTTAAACAATTAAAACCTAATTGATCTTTCTCAATAAACCTAATAGATACAAATATTTTTATTTTTCAAACTTGATGTGACTTTTCAATTTCTTTCAAAATTTCGTCCGTATTCAACAAAGTAAGTACAAATTTTTGTTTTGTAAGACGCAATCGGATTGGAGATCATTTTTAAATGATTATTTAGTGTGTTATGTCAAAAAATATGTATTCAAGACTATCACAAATGATATTATGATGAAAAGATTTCAAGATATGAAAGATTGGATAGTGCTTTTGTAGGACGTTTGATATAAAGACGATTTTTTTTTGAAATTTTTTTGATGATTTTTAAATTTTATATGTTTTAAAATTATGTTTTGACTCCAGTGAAAAATAATCCTGGATCCGCCCCTGGTTGTGCATATCATCTTATTGCATGGTGAGAGGCAACTACTTATACATTTTGGTACTACTGGCCATCATGGCGGGTAGGAGGCGTAATTGCTTGAACTTAATCATCATGAGAGAAGAAAACATGAACAATAATTTTGAGGACGAACACATAATTTTTTTAATTTTCTTTTATGAAAATAGATGTATTAAATTATTTTTGAAAATATTTATTAGACTGTTAAAATTTTCATTCAATTAAATAAAATAATACATATCTGAATAGTTATATTGGGTATTTATATTTACAAACTGTATATAGCATACAATTATTAATTAGTATTAAGTTTTCTTTTTATTGTATGGATATTTTAATTTATATTTAGATTTTGAAACACTAAAGATATATGTCTTTTAGGAAATAAAGTTAATATTATTAAATGAGATAACAGAAGATGGAAGATTTATATATTTTATTTGACTAAAAGAGATAAAGATGGAAGAAAAATAATGGATGGGTGAAGATGTGGAGAAAAGAAAGTAACAAATTAAAGAGAGAAATTTTCTACCTCATATTTTTATAAGCTGTGGAAATCTCAAATTCTACAGTCAATAAAAAAAAAACAAAATCTTTGGGCTGTGAGAAAAATATATACCCTCATAAGACATGAAGATGGAAGGTAATAGCTCTGGACAACAACAGCAGAAGTGCCTGAAGCAGAGGAGAGCATCGAAAGTGATTTGTTACGAGAACATACTAATGAATCTGACAAGGTATGGGAGAGCAAAATCAAGGTTTGTGAGTCGAGAAAATAAAAGAATGTTGAACACAATCCCTGCAAATTTTGTTGCTGTCTTTGATAATACTTGTCCTGATTACGAGTGGCTTCACTCTGGCTTGATCACTGAGGAGCGTATCAAGCCCAATAACAGACTTTACCGGGTAACATTTCTTATTTCTTTCAACATATCCTATGTGATGAAAAATGTTAACATCATCATATCAAAGTGATAGTAGTTTACTTTGTTATCATCATGTAGATCTAGGTTTTCACATACTCTTTTTTTCATTGCAAAATTTATGTGTTCTAATAATTTGCTAAGATGGGTATAGTTTTTCCCTTAAATCAGCATGCCCTCTCTAATGTTGATTTCCCCTTTTTAACTCCATCTCTCTGAATTTTTATAACATGTTTTTAATTCTCATATAATTTCAATGTGTAGTACTGTTACGGTCCATTGGGACAAATGTACAATACCCGGTACACACTGGATTGAATGTGTGCTGACATCGAAAAGGATCATGAACTGATTGTCCTCGACAAGTAATCTACTCTGAGACCTAATAAGCTTTGCAATAATGGATTAATGGCCATATATCATACAAAAGTCCAAATTATCTTGACAAAAGGAACTATCTGTCTTTTTCCTTTTTCTTTTTTTTGTTTTGTTTTGTTTCCTATCTGGAATTGTTATTACCCTATTTTAAATATGAAGATCAATCGTGGACTTTTTATGTTGTTAATGTTTACAAAAGTTGAGTTTTTTTATTTGATTTTCTGCTTAATGTTGAACAAAAATAAATTGCACTGTGTGCTGTGTGTCGAGGATTAAATTTGGGAGTTTTCAACTAAGACAAGAATTATAGAGGGAGAGAGAGAGGAGTTGCATTCAAGAATCAAAGTGTTCAAACCAGAAAAAGAGTAGCAGAGAAAGAGATGCCAAAATCTATCGTTACCGTCATTGTGAGCTTGATCTCATGAGATGATGAAGAATATTAACAAATGAACGAGTTTACCTCTATGAAATGATATTAAAAACATGATATTAACGAGATTAATTCAAATTCAACGTAAATAAGGAAAAAGAACAAACTTACGTCTACATTAAAAGATATTTAAAAATGATATTACCGCAAAAACAAAAACTCAATCTCAACAGCAACAAAAAAAAAGAGAACAAGTTTACCTCTAAGCGAAAATATTAAAAATTGATATTAGCGAGTGTATTGTTAATCTCAATGTCATTCATTTCTAAAGTTAAGCATTGCATGCATAACAAGACGTTGACCATCTTGGTCTGAAAGTGAGCTTCGTCATCGTAAACATTTATCTCCATTGCTTAAAATTCTCCATATAGTGTCTTAGTCATAAGTTATGAACTTTTCCGTTGATGATATAATTGAATTTTTTTTTTTTATCTCTTTCAAACTCAATACTTTTGTATCCCAACGTTGAAGTTGGTTGTAGCGATGCAATTCTCTTTTGCAGCCTAAAAAAATATATTAAAGAATTAAAATGTGGTACCTTGTTTACTACCTATTATAAAAAATTTTGATCAAAATAATTTTTTAATGTAATTTTACCTCCCATTTTATTTTTGATTAAACATGTTAGTGCAATGCAAATGCATTTTTCTAATCACTAGCATGCCAAGGAAGTGAATAATAATAAGTTATATTTACTAGGAGTAAGTGAAAGACAAACACTTGATAATAAAGAATATCAAAAAGGCAAAGTATAAGTTGTTTATTGATTATCAAAAAATTTCTTTTTAGAATCTTTTATACTACTTTTTCATTTATTTTTCATTTTTCTTTTGTAATACTTTAAACTCGGGCAAGTGTTGTCAAAAAAGGAGTTGAAATTCATCTTTGTCATCTTCTTTACTGTGAAACAACTTTCCCTTTGCATGCCATTTCCTACAAGCTTTTAAGAGAGTTAGCAAATCTACTTTCTTTTAATTTGTAGCAACACCTCATATAAAGAATTTTTTTGGGTATGGCGACACTACTATGTCTTGGGATTTTCAAAGCTAATCACGCTTGAAGTATCATAATAATACTATAAGTTCTATAATGGAAGTACATTTAAAAATAAATTTTAAAACATAAAATATTATAGCAATTAGCAAATATTATTAGTACAACTAAATTTTGAATTCATTATGGGTAAGAAATGATACTAAAAAAAATCATCTAAAATTCATAATTTATATAATATTAATTTAATTAAAAAATAAATCACTTAGGGATCTAGAATTTAGAAAAAAATCTACAAAAACTCTAAAACACACATATTTATGATTCAGTTAATATATTATTAGAAAAGTATCATTAACATTTAATTAATATAACTTTTGCTGTTTTGGGCTTTAGCCGTATTTATCATGTACTTCTGGGACCCGAAACTCTTGAAGAATCTTTTCAATTTTTCAAAATATAGAATTGATACGCAAAATCGAGTTGCTGAAATTGTATCATTAATTTTTTAAACTATTATACATAAATAGAACTACATTAATTTTTATATCAGTTTTCAATAATAATATCTTCCCGCTATCTAGTCTAAAGTTATTTAGAAGATCCTATCGGTAAAAATACATCGACTAGTTTTCTACTACTTTTAAGATTCAGAAAAGTTTTTAAGCTCCTCACATCAACTAATTATTTCTTCTATTATGATATACTAACCTTAAAATTGTACAAATTTAATACCATTGACTTCACAGAATATTCACGTCCGTAAATGATTATATTTTATTATTATTATTTATATCATAAATTATATTAAATTTTAGAAAAAATCCAAAACAATTAATAAAATCCAAAGAAAACTAGAAAAAATCATCTTAAAACTTTTTTAGTAATAAGTGAAAATATTATAGTCTTAGGGGTGTTATTAGACCTCTACTTTATGTACAGTTTTAATAACTTTTAAAATTAGAACATTTACTGAATTTAAGAGAGTTTTACATATTATCATGGATTATTGAAAAACAATTATAAACTTTCATAGAGTTATATTTTAAGTGAGTTTGTTGACTTTTTCTATAAATTATTCAAGCTAAAGTTCATACATTATTACTTTTCACTATTTTCAGGTTTCTTTTGTTCTCTAGTTATTTTTTTATGTGTTCATACATAATTATTTATATGTGTTTGTGTGCTTCAGCTCTTTGTTTTTCTTTCACCTTTCATTTTATCTTCGAATATATTTACTTATCAATGGAATTTACATTTTAATCATAAGAGACTTGTGAAATAAACAAAAAGGAAGTCTTATGAAAATTTTTATCTAATGTGAATGCCAATTTCCCAATTAAAAGGGTTATTTAATTATAGAAATAATTTCAAGAGTATCTCATGAACTTGCAATACTTTGATAATTGTATTTTGTGAAGAAAAGTACGAGGAATCATTAAACCAATAACAAGAGATTTTAAAAACAATGCCAAAATGAGATTCTTTTGTTTTACTTGAATAACACCAAACTTTAATAGAGTTTTCAAAAATCTTAATTGAATATCAGTGGAATCTCTAAAAAAAAAAATCACCATAACTCTACCTAAATTAACAAACCAATAACACCCCCTTACTTTTGATGTAAAACAGACAGACTATGCACTATGTTGATGCTGCTAAAGAATAAGTCTTGAAGAGGTAAGCTAGAATCTCCTTGTAATCACCTAATTGGACACCAGTGTTTGGATCAACCAAGAATGGAACCTGTAATTTGTATTCAGCAATAACAGTTTCAGCCATGTTACTTTGTTAAGTGATTGATAAAGAGTGTAAAACTCACAAAATTGGAACCAGAAATAGACCTTATTGGATCCTGAAGCATTTTGAAGTGATCTCATTCGTGCTGACCCTTCTCCAATGTTGTGTAATACATAAGGGAGCTCCATCTCACACAGTGCTTCGCGCACCAACCGTGAATACTACGAGGGATAAAGAGAGGATCAAAACCCGAAATTACCAAAGTTTTTCTGGAATATGAAAGATGATGTGAGCACTAATGGTGAATTATTTACTCTATAATAACAGTGCTAATTCTTGATGAGAAGGTTTATGTTAATACAATGACTAATATGATCAAACATGAGAAAAGTTTTTGGATACAAGAAAGGATAAGGAGAGAGTATATAGTACCGGGTTGTTTTCGTAAGAGAAGAGCTCGAGCATTTTAGGTGGCGGATCTGTTGAAGCTTTGTCCCACAATGACATACCTCTACCTGCTCGGAGAAGTGTTGGCATCCATCCAGTAAACAAGGTACTGGAAAATTCAAAAGAAGTCAGTGATACAATTAAAACTTATAGTTATAGGAAACTAGTCTACATGAATACTCCAATGAGCTAGAGACCACACACACAACCTGAACCAAGTATAGCAGATTCTGAGAATGCTCACCTTTCCAGAAGTCCTGTGGAAGGGTCTCTTCCGTTTCCATATTGTTTAAATAGGTACTTTACGATGTCGCCTAAGTTCGAAAAGAGACAAGAACCAATGTAAAAGATATCCAGAGAAGAAGAAAAATAGGCTAGTAATGTTGGAACTCAAGACTCACCACTCTCATACATTAAAGTCTCAGTATTCAGGTCAATGAGGAACGGAAACCTGCACATTTTCATTCACAGAATTTTAGCGGCTAACCATTACAACGCAACCAAACGAGAGTACAACAATGCAAAATTACATCTCTTTTCCGCCGGATCTTCTAACAAGTTCTCTGTGTCTTATAGATCCTTTAGGACACGGATAAACCTGAACACCAAAAAATATCAGAATAAACTTTGATTTATTGCTTAATGAACCATCTCTCAGGGAAAAAAGATGTTTTCAGTTCTTACTTCTACAGAAAGGTCTAGCTCAGTCAAGGCTTCACGCACCCTTCGACAAAAAGGACATGCCTCTATTATCCAATAAAAAAAAGAAACTCTCACAATGTAAACATGAGCTTTTCATTCATTCTCTTTGTTTACATGAAACCAACAAGAACATACCAAATTCAAAAAGCTGTAATCGCAAAGGAGGATTAGAAGAACCATCTTGGTTATCTATACTCCCAGATGATACTCGAGATCCCCATGGAAGTCTTGCCACAGATGCTAATGATGAAGTAGCAACCTGTTTACATACCAACCATAAGGTAAGAACACAAAATGCAGAGCTTTCCTTTACAAAATCAATGCTGGAATTCTCGGAAAAAAACCGTAAAAAAGAATCCTATTAATCCTCCAAAACAGTTCAGAAAGCTCCATTCTTCTCACAATCATTCTGCTAGTCTAAGGGACCATGAAGTGTTATACAATGCCTGATGGTCTTTAGATCCAAAACAGGCTAAAATAGAATCAGTAAACTGAAACCTAAACTTTTCATTCGTCTCATGTCAGATTCTAATTCAGTGTTCTAATAGACTTGTTGCTATACATCTTTGGCTGCAGAGCCTTGTTTTGTTCAAGAACAGAGATTTTGACTAAAACAAGACTAACCTCCAGAGCATGATTCCGCTCTTGAGAAGGATCACCTCCCTAGAAACAATAGCTGAAAAATATTAGAGTCATAGATTTGAGATATAACACAAACACACATATGAACAAGAGAAACGAGACACTTGATGAGAGAACACACAAGAGCTAAGAAAAAAAATCGAAACTTTGGAAGAAGTAGATAGAGTATGAAGAGAGGAAGACTCACAGAGAAAACTTTAAGCAATGGACAGAGAAAAGACAAGAAGCTAGATGTATTGCCACTTGTATCACTAGAACTAGTCGATTTTTGTGAAGTTTCATCTGTTTTCGATTCTGATTTGGTTGATTTCACATAAAGTCTTCTCCTTTCGCAAACCCATGTCCTGTTTCCTGAAATTGTCTTTGAGAATCGATGAGGTCGATGAAAATGAAACGTTGATGGCGAAAATGACACAATCGGATAGCAGAGAGTGCTATAATAAGCCATCGAAATCGTAATTCTATACTGAAGAAAGAGAAGGATCGGTTCACAGAGATACAGAGTGCGAATTTTGGCGCTTAGCTTAGAGTCACTGGAACAACACACTTGTCCCTAGGCCCTTGGAACATGTTGTTTTGAAAACCGGCCGATCCAACCGGTCTAATCGGCAATCGTCGGTCTAATTGAGTTTGAGTTGAGTCAAAATCCGAATTGGACTTTAAATCGATAAAACTGGTCGAAAACCAGTAAAACAGGTAAACCGATCCAATACAAAAACTCAGATTCACAAAATTTATAATTAATTAGAGCTTTTGAATCATAATTTAGATTACGATTCAAATAAGTTTTCCTTACATTTCAAATTTATTTATATTTTTCTAAATTCTAATAGAGATATATATATTTTTTTAATAGATTAGAAATTTTTATGTCAGGCAAACAAATACAACATTTGCTTTGTTGCAAACTTGCGCTTATGTTATGTTTTTCTCCACGAGACGATTCTGTTATGATAGCTAAAAGATTATATTTGGGGTTTTTTGTTTATAATATTTATAATTTAGAATTTAGTTTTACTAGAGTATTGATTTTTGTAACTGATTCAAACTTAATGAGATCAATTTTTCCGCTCATACTCCAGTACTTCGATTTTCAACTATGCAACTCATCTTTTATTCGGTTGCTATTCCTAGTTTTTTTTCGTTCGAAAGAGTGGTGTGGGTTTGAAAGCCCAAAATTAGGGTATAGTTTTGAGTAATTAATTCAACCTTGTTGACGTCAAATTTTTCGTTCTTACTCCATGACTTCGATTTTCACATACAGAATACATGTTTTATTCGATTCGTTTTGCTATTTTTTTCCTCTTTCACAGGGGTGGTTAGAGTTCTCAAACACAAACTTTGGGTATATTTTTCAGTAATTGATTCAAACCTAATGACATCATATTTTTAAATTTTCCATTGTTATTCTATGAAACCTGTACAAATTTTGGTTTTAGTTTGTCCATGTATTTCTAAAGACAAATATATGCTATATGTCTTATCAACGAGACAATTCTGGTTAACTTTTTTCCATATATTTTCGTGGAAAAATATATGAAATATGTTTTATTCACTAATATGTGTTTATAATATAAATTCATTCATCTATAACCTTCTTACAGAGTAAATACTGTAAAATAACATGTTTGAGTTTTTCATTCCATGTGGGTGTATGGTATACTATCCTTTTTTGTAACTTTTTTACGGGATAAATACTGTAAAATCATATGTTTCGTTTCTCAATTCCATTTGGGTTTAGGGTATAATATTATTTTTTGGTAACTTTATTACGGAATAAATACTATAAAATCATTTGTTTGGGTTTCCTAATATGTGTCTAGTGTATATATTCCTTCTTTTATAACCTAGTTACGGAATACAAACATAAAATCATTTGTTCTTATTCTGTTTAGGTATAGGATATAGATTGTTCTTTTGTAGCCTTGTTATGAAAACAAGTACTGTTAAATCTAATATTTGGGTTCCCTAATTTGTTATGAAAACAAATACTGTTAAACAAATACTGTTAAATCTAAGCCGGTTTTGTAGCCTTGTTATGACAATTCCGATCTGGTGTGAAGAAGATACACTAGCCGTCCCACAATTCTTCGAAAACGTGCCGGCGATGTGTAGAACGGCCCTTTATCACCAAGTAAATTATGATTCTGTTATATGGGAGTCGAAACCGGCTTACACCCAAGCAATCCTGCTTCTGCGACAATATCAAGGGCGTATTTTCGTTGACTAAGGAACATTCCCAATGGTTCTCTTGCAGTCTCTATTCCAAAGAAATATTTCAGTTTTCCAAGCTCTTTCATGCGGAAGCACTCACTTAAATACGCCTTAAATTTTATAATCATGTTGATATCATTTCTGACTATCACCAAATCATCAACATAAATCAAATAATACAAGGTGATTATCTAAATAATAAAATATATTTGAAAATTATCCAAATATCTCGCTGCATCAGTTACCCAGTTTGATTTACAAAAACCAAAACAGAGTTTCATTCTTTCATTGTATCCACTCTTGTAAATATACTTTTCATTGATGAAAAAATTCAAAACTTAAGTATTGGATGCCAATACTCTTGTAAACCCTCTTCTTGGATTAGTTGATCTATTGGCATTGTGATCGCGGGTCTACTTAGAGAGTATTGGATAGCAATACTCTCCCTATGTCGTCGGTTTTTTCGTTATGTGGGCGGGTGGCTTCACTTTGGTCTCTCTTCTATGTCTTAGAGTGCATATATTTTTAGTATCCTTATATTGTGTTTCTCTTATGTATTATTTTCACATGCTTTAATTTGTATACCTCTTATAAAAAAAAAGAATATCGTCTTTATTTTCTTTTCAGGATTGTATTTTACCATCCTCATTTCCATTTAGTTTTATGTTGTTCTGTCACGGTCGTAAGAGTACTTTGTGAATTATGAATGTTGGTTTATCATTGACTTCCCTATAGAATAATTAACAAAGGTATGATCTGCCTTACTCTACAAATGATTAATTAAGTATTTTGAACGATTAAAACCAAAAAGAAAAGTACTTTTAACGAAAATTTCCAAAAGTGGCGCAGATAAAACAAAGAATGAAACCAGCAACATAACCAGGTCTTTCGATTCTGACTAGTCTCTAGACTATTAGGAATCAGAAAGCAACATAAAAACGAAGCAAAGGAAACGAATGTACTGTCTACTATAAACTAATAACTTGATCCCTACGTCAAGTAATTTAGTAGAGCAATAAAAAATCATCATCACACTCGTACTTGTCCAGTTTAAGTTTGAGATCTGACACCATCATCTCAAGACTCTTGATACGTCCTTCCATTTCTTTGACCAGAGAACCATCAGCATCATCTGTTTTCTTCCTCTCCAAGGAAATCTCATCAAGCTTTGACTTCAACCAGTCCAGCTTGAAGCCTGCTTCCATCAGCTCACTCAACTCACTGTGAGCATTTCTTAGCTCAGTCTCTGAGTGATTCTGTGAAGGCTGGTCAAGTGTCTCAACGAGGTTGAGGAGGATTTCCATGTATTCCGTCTTTACCACTTCGTTTTTTAGTTTGAAATCTTCTGCAATGTCTGGGTGCTCCGCGAATATCTTTCTCACTGAAGTAACCAGCCAAGGAAAAATATGTTTATGTTGCTTAGGAAAGGAATCTGAATCTATAGGCAGAGAAGCAAAGCTGTAAAGCAAATAACCAGAAGAATCAACAGATCTTTTTTAAGTTACCTGAGAAGGAAAAACATGAAAACCGTTGATATCCACATCAGCCTCCTCCTCTGTTGCAACTGCAATAACTTCAACATTACTAATGTAGACTTCAACGATGAGTCTATCATTCTCCAAAACCCCAGCTTCCTCAAGCTTGCTAAGAGGCAAAACCTTTGTGTACCCCTGCCTGGAGACTTATAGCGCAGTATTGCCAACTGCTTGTAACTGTGAAACATAAACAAACAAAAACAAAAAGACAGAAACAGTTGTAAATAACTTCTTTATCAACAAAGACATGCTTATGTATAGTTGCTGCCTCTTCAACATAAGCTTAGGCCTATTGCATGCTTGTTGCAAAGACATCTTATAGTTTAGGAAGGCGTGACCAATTGACAAGAGTTGGATCCAAACCAAATCTACTAAAACCCTAGAGTATTATAACTCACCACAAAAGCTAAATGAAGAGTTTGGGTCCTTGGGGTCTTATAAGCTAAATACAATGGTTTTATCCCCTATATGCTGCTTTGAAATCTATAGTAGACAGTTTTTAAATTCCAAACACAAATGGCATGTCACCAAAAACAAATTAAAGAAACATGGAAGGATATAACTTCATTACTAGGTGATCTAAAGAGCTCTTTGTTGGATTGATTCAACACAACTAAGCAAATACCAGCACTCCTTCTAGATCCATTTGCCAATGATTCAGAATTTGCAACGTATAGGAACAAAGACAAGTGATCATCACAATCACTCGTTCCCGTCGGATAAACGTTGAGATACCTGAAAGAATATAAAACAACTATTAAACCCTTTTTATTAATCAATATTTGAGAAGAAATTATTCTTGAATACAGAGATAATTTAATAAGGAAGATCCGATTCTTTATGTTTTACCACTCAAGAATGTCGGAGACGTTATGACATCTTCCTTCTCCGAGAAGTTATCTATCTCAAACCTGAAACTGAAACCCTTCTGCACTTGATTCCCCATATTTGATTTAAAAGATTTCTTAGAGTTTTTTACATGTAAATTTCTCTCTATTTATAGAGGCCGACAAAAGTAAAATAAAAACTTCTCAAAACCCTAGCTCAAAAGGAAATCAATATCTACTAGCCTGCCACCGAGTCTTTTAATTAAACCAAAGATAATCATGATAAACAAATCATATGATGTTGATATACAGTATTATTGTTTCTGAAAATTAAATGAATAAAAATATATTTATAAAGATATTTTACTGATTTTATTTAGTTTTAATTTTTTACCGATAATGAGATGATTAAAATTGTTTATATTCAATGGCCTGAAATTAGTTTTACAGATTTTTAATAAAACCAAATTAATAAAAAATTTATTTTATTAATAATAGTATTAGGATAACTACTTATTTTGGCGACTATATTAATAAAACCAAATTAATAAAAAAATTATTTTTTTACATCTTAAAATTTGTTAAGAACTTTTGGTAAATCTAATATCTAAATATTACAGATAATTTCATTTAATAATTTTGACACCTTTTAGTTATTGCTTTTTAAAGATTTTTAGTCAAAACTAAAGCTATTGATATGTTTTAATTGATTTTGTAAACAAATAAATATATACATGATATTGAATTGATAAATAAGAGGAAATAGTAAAAGATATTTGAAAATCATCTAATATTAAATATTTTAAATATTATAGATAATATACAGATTTTTGTAGGAAATGTAGAGATATTTTCCCTTGTTTTGTTCTCAGTTAAAACTTTTATGTGACATCAAAAAGGAAAAAATAAAAAGAAAACCTAAACAATTTATTAAAAATACTAGAATACACCACTGAGCGCAGTGTTTACTACAATCTACCATTCATATCCCTATACTAATTTACGAGTCTAAACATAAAGAATTTGGTGAAAGGAAACCAAACCAAATCAATTCCTTTTTTCGCTTAGGCCTCTCCAAAGCAATCAGAGAGTTTGCCTCTCTCTTTCAAAAATTCGGATCCCTTGATTAGTGGAAATCTCAAAGCCGGCAATTGTGCTACGGTATTGGTTTCAGGAAAATAGTTACTACGTCTTTCTTTTCTACTTCCAAAGATATTACAGTGACTCATCTTCTTTCTATTCTTGACCAAACTTGAGCGTCAACCCCAAAGAAAAATTATGAATCCCGCTGATTTAGCAAGAGAATATTGTGAGAGTAATTGCGATATT